>JAQFXM010006686.1:0-12865 GCA_034693345.1 Entomobrya multifasciata | reverse complement strand
GTCAAGAGCAAGAAGCCTATTGATTTTTAAGGTCAAAGACGAACATTTTCAACTAAGACATAGTGTACATTGTAATAGCGTAATCGAAAGCTCTCGTCGAGTAGATCGAGAATCAGTTGTCAGTATTGGTCAGTGTGACCTCGTTGGATCAGAAATCGGGGTCAAAGTTTGCAATGTCAGAACACATTACAGCGGGTTTATTTGAATAGTACTGGCCGGGTTCGTCTGTTGTAATTTCCACCACATATATAGTGATTACATAAGCGTATAAGTAATTACTGAAACTTACATCTAGGTACCAAAATTACAAATTTACAAGGTTGGTCGTGAAAACGGGAAGGATTGAATTTTTCGTGCTTACTTGAGTTTAATCATGAGACTAGATATGTAAAAATTTCTGGTTAACAGAAAGAATAAAAGACCAAAACGGTACTTCATCGGTAAATTTTGATATTGATAAGCTTGAGTAACTTTTAATTATATGCCATCAAATATTATGTGTTTTTACATCCTAGTTCTTTACAATTTACATAAAACGAAAATCTGATTGTAATTCCTAATATCATAGTCCTAGTGAAAGCTGGAAATTTATATGATTTATGTATTATCATACTTTTAAGTAATATGATATAAAACAGAACGACTACATATTTTTATGTTCCAATAAGATCGATCATAGTTATAATACTTAAATATTCTAGATATTTTAAACGAATAAAATATAATCCTATATTTTAATATGTGGAATAATCTTACGTCGTCCTGCTGGCCACTTAAATACTGTTATAATATTTATAATATGTTTCGTAAGTCGTAGGACTAAATCAAAATCTTTTTTGGGGGTTCTAAATAAATTTCAATCCAAATAGCTAGAAATAATTTCAGTGTGTACCCAAAAACAAATCAATATAACAAAGAATATTATAATTTCATGTTTTATAAAACAAGCATGTTTTTGGATAAACCAAATTTAATGGGGCTCATGCTATATTTTTTAGTCCAAATATACGAAGACTTAATCCAAAACCTCACTTTTATTTGAAAAATATCAGGCTTAAACACAAATACCTGTGGGACAATTTTTGAAGGAAATTTAAATATTCTACTTAGGTAAACTATTAATTCTATGAAAATCACAAGTTTTGTGTCGAGTCGTAAAAGCAATGAAATCTCAAACTTAACACCTTAAATATTACGGATGTATAAGCAAAACTGCATTGGTAATATTGACCATTAAAGTTTCGAAAAACTTTAGCGACGTGTTCTTACTTAAATAAAACTGACTTCCAAATCTAAAAGGTAGCATTTGTTGAGATTTCCAACGAATAAAGCCGTAGTATTTTCTGTTATTTCTGTTGAAAGTATGATGAATTGCCGTTTTATGCTCTACCAAACTTCTGCTAGCTTCACAAATTTCCACAGCTTGAGGTAGTATCAGCACCCAAAAGCAAACCACAAGAAAAACTGCAACCCAGAGTACTAGAATCAAAAACGGAGGTAATATGGCGCGGCATTTAATTACCATCCAGCCGCAAGTAATCATTAAACCCTGCCCACAAACCATAAAAATCACTACATTGTGGCGAATAAAATCATCACTACATTTTAAACTAACGCTTAAATATGTGTAATTCCGAAATATTTTCCAACTAGGCATGCAACTCTCTTCTGCAAGTTCCTTAAGGCACGTCACGATTGTAAAAATAAGGCACATCATATAAAGCATACAAATTGAAAAGAATCGCATAACCTCAAGGACGCCAATAATAAGGTGAAGAAGCCTGATGAGTGTTGTTGACATAATTGAAATTGTGCTTCTTTCCTGAGCCGCTGGTAAAAAATGCTCGAACACGAAATAAAAAGGGTCCAGGTTAAAGAATATTATCGGTATGACTACACCTACTACAGGAACAATGAACAAGTTTAACCCAAACAAGAGTATTCCTGCCCAATCTGTCGAATTCCGATGCCTTATGTCGTAATCTAGTCAAAATTAGAGATCATTTGATACTTATATTTAGTTAAACGTCACTAAGATCTTTTTAAAAAGCTTACAAAGTATTTCTGATGTGTGGAGCTGGTTAAACAGTTTTTCTATTTCTCTTGATCTGCAAAAAGTAATGCATGTTCCAAAATGCACGGTTATTAAAGATATTATCAAAAGGCATAAAAATATAGTGATTATATCAACGTTTGCTTCTCTTTCGAAGAATTTCAGGACCGGAAGGAAGATATAAATAAACAGTCCAAGTTGGTACAGTAAAAGCACAACAGATATGAGAAAGGGGATGTATTTGATTTGAAATATTTTTCCGATTTCATAAAAACTTTTCCATTTTCTAACTCAATTGTTAAAGGGCACGGATAGACATGTTTGAATATATATTTGCGTAAGTTGTTTGCTCGTGCAAGTAGTGGCGTGGCAACGGAATTGCGTTTAATAATATTAGGCGTACAAGAATTATCCATGTTTGTGATACATGCAAACGGACTAAGCTGCTATGTTAGTGGGAATAATTCACCGACTCCTTTAAAAAGATATGAATTCCGACTGAGTATAACTTTTATGAGAAATTTTACCAACAGAAAATAACTTAAATAATTCAAATCTAAAAATGTTCAATAATTTTTTTATCCAAACTATTATGATAAATTTATATGTTTGGGAATAGTCTAGTTTTCTCCTGCTTTCTAGTCACATAACAAAAAGTCATAAGTCATGTGAGTGAGTACGTAGATGAATGTGTATGCATCGTATTTTGGAGCAATGTGTGGCGAGTCATAAAGTTAACCATTTGTTTTGACAAAATCGAAAAATTTTCACCTGTAGTTCCTCGACAAAAATACATCGAATTATACAATAAAAATACTTCGTCCATAAGTCAACATGTGACCTGTTTGACCCTGCAGTCCCGAGGGGGTTTGACCTCGGAAGCTGAAAATTTCTAACGATGGAGTACTTGGCCTGATGTGTCTGTGTGCCAAGTTTGAAGTAAATCGGACAGACGGACGGACAGACGGAAAGACAGACAAATCAATTAAAATTATAACTACGATGAATATATTCATCTATGTAATAAATTATGTAAAGCGTTATGTAGTTGACCAAACAATACCGACGTTATATTGAAACTATGGAAATGTTGATTTAGTTTTGAACTACAGAAAAAATAAGATACTAAGATAAATAAAACAATAGCAATATTCATGGTTATATATTCAGGTAAAAAAATCAAATACGAATAAAAAATACAAGTTAAAAGACAAAATTCAGGTTTTCAAGCAATGTGATTTTATTCTATAAATAAAACTTCTCTAAGTTTTCTATACCAAAAATATCCTAACTGTTCCAAACTTGAATTGCTAAACAGTTTTATTTCCAGGAAAGTCGTGTGGAGAAATTAACTTATTTTTATGCAGAGTGGGTACATTCATTTGAGAACATATGCTTGAAATCGAACCAATCAACTAACCATGGTTTTTTCCACATATATAAATGTAGGATTTCTTTTGCAGATACCCAAAACATTAGTTTTCAAGGCTTTCATGATTACAAAACCAACCATAGTTACAATTTTGTAATAAAGAGTAACGAACATCCTACCTATACTAATAACTCTTTCTCTTGAACATTTGTCACGACTAAATAAGGGACAGTTAAACATCTCTAGTTAGCAATTTTTAAGTTAAAAAATTTCTTTGCTTCTAGATTACATTACAGATTAAATTCTAGAATACAGTATAGGTAATTTACATTTTTATTAAAATGACAAATTGTGAATTATGCAATAATACTAATAAGTAATCCATTTTATAATCGGTTTATTTCGATTTTTACATAACACTACTTCAAATACCTTTAATTGTAATGTACTTAGTACATGAATGCAATGCAGTGAAAATTCGTAATCAATCTGAATATTTCGCTTTCCGTTTGTAATACACTGTACATTTTTTCTTGGCCTTACTCCTTCAATTCCAATTTTGGGTTTTTCATTTACGACCTGGAACCTGCAACCAATGTAAAAAGCCTACCAAAAGTTAAATTGCACAACTGTATGAGTAACAATATGGCAGTAATAAATAATACCTCCGAGAAAAAACCTTGATATTGACGTACAAGGGTGAGTATATTTAAAAAGGATAAAACACTTGGCTGCATGCTGACTACAGCTCATATTGGAAATGACCCATTTGAAACGATAGGTAATTTTGTCTCCAGAAATCAGTGCCTTATCGAACAATTTGTTTTTTCTCTGGTTTCACGATGAAACCAAAACGCTAGAGTCGTTAATTTTGCATCTTAAAGTTCCACAATTAGTCAAAAAAGTTTGACACATTGTAACAATCATCATTGTTGACCAAGATTATATTTTTTGTAAAAATCCAAATTCACGGAAGTTATTTTTCTTTTAATGCAAACGGTGAACTTTAGGTCGACATTTAAATTTTTATAATTAAGTTTTCAGGTGGATTCAGTTATTTATTGCAAACCTTTGATTCAATACATGTTTCCTTATTCAAAACTAATTAAATATTTTTGTTGGAGTTTTGAATTCGAAATCGATAACACTTTGAGTTATGGGTGTATTAGTAAAACTGCGTTTGTTAAGTTTATTACCAGAGTTTCAAAAAATTTAATCGACGTATCCCTGCTCAAATAAAATTGACTACCAAACCTCATAGGAAGCAGTCTCTGTGATTTCCAACGAACAAATTTGTTGTAATCTTTGTTATGCCTGTTAAAAGTATGATATAATGCCTTTTTACGCTTTATTAATCGTTTACTAATTTCACAGATTTCTACAACTTGAGGTAGTATAATTACCCAAGACGAAACCACAATAAAAACTGCTAATGAAAATATTACTATTAAAAATGCCGGTAGTAAGTCGCCACATTTGATGACTACCCATCCACAGGTTACCATTATAACTTGACCAGATACCATAAAAAGCGCAATTATATGCCGAATAAAATAATCAGCGGTTGTTAAACTTACATATAAATGTACATATTTTAGATAAACCTGTCGATCTAAAATATCATTTTTCTTTTCAAGCTCTTTGAGACAGGTGACAGTTGTAAAAATAAAACAACATGTGACCAGCAATATTAACGAAAAGAATCTAAGAATTTCAAGAACAGTAAAGAAAAGGTGGAAAAACGTTAGGAAAATACATGTTGCAGCTAAAGTTCTAGTCCTTTCATTCGGTACTGGCAATAGATATTCAAAGAGTGAATAAAAAGGATCGAGCTCAAGATATATTCCAATTGGCACTGGGGTCATTGCAGGAAAAATAAATAAATTAAAACCAAGTAAAAGTAGTCCTGTCCAATCTGTAGAAATTTGAGATGCAACGTTGTAATCTGTATCAAGTTAAAGGAAATATTCATTTGGTTATGTTTAAAGAAAAACGTTAGATTTTACTAACTATTCCGCACACTTACTGCGTATTTCCGATCGATGCAACTGGTTAAATATTGTTTCAAATTCTCTGGATTTACTATAAAATATACATGTTCCTGAATGTGCGGAAATTAAGGAAATTATAAAAAGGCACAAAATAATTGTTACGATGTAAACATTTGCTTCTGGTTTGAAGAATTTTAGAATTAGAGGAAAGATATAAACAAACAATCCTAGCAAATTCATGACAATTGTCACAATAATTAGAAACGGAATATATTTTAGCTGAAGTATTCTTTCTGATTTGACGAAAACTCTGCCATTTTCGATTTCAATAGCTATAGGAAACGGGTAAATGTATTTGAATAATAGTTTGTGCAAACTATTAGCTTGTGTAAGCAGTGGCGTGACGACTAAATTTCGTTTGAATTTCAATGACGAACCAAGGTTTTCCATGTTGCTCTATGCTGTATATACAGACTGCTTTACTGTATGCACGAAGTTACACTGAACATGATTTCATTTGAAAAATTTAGTGGAAAGCGAACAAAATAACTGAATTCTAACTTTATTGGAATTTAAAAATAAACTAGCTTGTGATAAAAATAAATTGAAAATAAGATGTATCCCAAAAATGAATTGTTACTGAGTTACATATTGTGTGGTAGTATAAAGCCTTCCTTATACGTTACATATTCAGTGATAAAATGTCAATTCCATATTAAAACATGGTTGTTATAGAATTCCAACTTTGAATATCTGTCCCAAAAATAATTGTGAGCGTACATAACTATATAAATGCAATTAGCATGAATATTTAAGACTTTATAAGTTCTAATTTTTAGTTTAAAAACCGAATAATGTCTCTTTAAATGAAAAACTAACTAAAAATAGAATATGTATACGCTTGACATACAAGTTAAATCATTTTCCTGGCAATTTTTTAAAAGCAGAAAATAAAAAGTAAAAATGAGGCAAATTTAGAAAAAATAAAGTTTCTCAACGTGCCGACAAAAATACACCAGTTATTTTGTAGTTCGAAAGCGATCATGAGTTTAATATATAATATTACTTCTACCACAGCAAGTCTCAGAGTTTGGACTTTGGCAATTGACGAAGTCTATATTTTTGAACTTGAAATATCCTTTATTAAACCTGTTTAGTGCAAAAATCATGAATCATATTAAACTAGTTTAAATAACGTTTATTTGAATATTTCGGAGTTACAACTGTTTGGTTATATCACTATTGCTGCTTTTTGCTGTTACCTATAGTAGTCTTATACTTTCAGAATCTCGACTGGACCTGCGTTATGTATCAATCGTGAACATTTGTCTTTTGCTTTGTTGGGCGATCAATGTGATCTGTTTTCCTTTTTGGTGTTGAGTTGTTCAAAAAGAGCAGTTCATCTAATAGAAGTTATAGTAGTGTTAGTACCAAAAACCAAGTAGTTAGCCTTTGGGTATTACGAAATCCATTTGTTGACGATCTATTCCTCAAATGAATTCGTTTTAGATGGTATTGTTTTTGAGGACATGACATGTTAGTTATTTTAGCTCGAGTTTTAGCGTTATTGTATGCAGGCAGTATATTCCATGCTTTTGAAATAATATCAGGTTGGAGAATTACCAGATCAAGAATCTTCAATTTTTATTATTTTAGATAAGGATAATTGAACGAAAAGAGTATAACAAGACACAACAAACTGGCTTTATTACAGTCAAAACTACAATCCCATTTTTCAGAATTGAATTATCCCATTTATGGAGGCCTGATCCTGCTTAATATTGTCTATGTGTATTCTTGTTATATGCAAATGCAAAGTTTTTTTTAGGTTAAACATATAAAATATATATGTGCATCATAAAAAAGGCTTCAAATTTCATATGGTTTTTCAAATTTATCCAACTGTGAAAAGTTAAAATGGCATCAAAAATACGCATAATCAAAACTCTAATCAGCTCTCTAAAGAAATATTTGCCAAAGTAACCAAAAATCCATATCTGAGCCTGATTAGTAAAACTGCCTTTGTTTGTAGCAACATTACTTTGTTACTTATACCCATGCACTTGGAATGATAAATTTTGGCTCTTAATACATTTAGAGGGACGGTGATTTTAGCCTTTCCAAAAATATAACAAACTTGAACAATAATTATTCCACCGGCAAATGAGCCGAGTTTCAAATATAAGATTACCAAATATGGAGAAAAAAGTTGAACTGGGAAATTTCTGGAAGTTATCAAACTGGGCTTCAAGAGTTCTGCAACAAATTTTGTAAATATCAAATTATTTATTGTTAAGTATAGCCAAACGCTGTTAACCTAGAAAGCATACAGGTAGCTTCAGTTATCAAGAATTTATCCAAAAGGTAATGTACGTAATGACATAAAACCGTGGATAAATTTACGTAAGCTCATTATTGGACGAAATAGGTTTAGTTTTAACAGATGCATGTATCTTAGTATAGGAAATCATTTCAATATTTATCTTATTATATTTATGATTTTATAATAATGTAAAAAATTATTGAAACACTTTTATTTAATTCATATTTTGTGCTACAGGTTTCCAAAATGTGAAGACAAATGGTATCCCTCTTCAGAATCCCCCTATGGCTATGACTTCTGAAGGACCACCCTTACTAAATAAGGGACAATTTCAATTTCTAGGACTATAGCTCCCAGACAATATGCGAAATAAAGCTAAACAAAATGCTTCCTACTCTGGTTGCAGACATTAACTTTATTCCACAATTATTAGTAGCAGAAGGTTGTAAGGCTTCTACTACTTGACCAGTTTGATGGACTGCTGGCCATACAATGATAACTATAACAAAACTTCCATCACCTTTTATACCAATTCACAACAAAGAAAATATCCAATATTTCAACTACAAAGAAATAACTTGAAATACAAACAAGTTAAAGTGCACAGGAAGTGCGCACTTTGCAAACAAAAGATAACATTAAATTATTCCTTCATGAAGCACAATCTCACTTCATGAAGGCACGTAATCTACATTAAACAAATATCCTTCCTGGATAACCTTTCACTCTTCGTCCCAGACAAAGAAAGTCCAGAGTTCAATCCAGGGGTCGTTCCAAAGTTCAGTATTTCTCTTTCCGGCTCAACAAATGGGATGTTGATTGTGAAATTGATTGCACTGCTGTAAATATATCCTGTGCAAGAATAACGTAGAAACTCATTTCCCATAAAACAATAGTATCAAAATTTTAAGAAAAGAATTCAAAATTTATCTGACCAACTTTTGCAATTTTGCAATCAACTTTACCTTATTTAAGGGTACCCTAAATTATGGATGTATCAGTAAAACTGCGTTTGTTAAGTTTATTACCAGAGTTTCGAAAAATTTAATCGACGTATCCCTGCTCAAATAAAATTGACTTCCAAACCTCATAGGAAGCAATCGTTTCGCTTTCCAACGAACAAATTTGTAGTAGTCTTTGTTACACCTGTTATAGGTATGATGCATTGTTTTTTTACGCTTTGTTAATCGTTTACTAATTTCACAGATTTTCACAATTTGAGGTAGTAGAATTACCCAAGAAGCAACCACAAGAAAAACTGCTAATGAAAATATTACAATTAAAAAAGATGGTAATAAGTTGCAACATTTTATGACCACCCATCCGCAAGTTACCATTATAACTTGACCACATGCCATAAAGAGCATGATCATATGTCGATTATAAAAATCCGTGGCTGTTAAACTTACGTATAAATAAACGTATTTGCGATAAATTTGGCGATCCAAAATGTCATTTTCATATTCAAGATCTTTAAGACAGGTAAGGATTGTAAAAACAAAACAAGATATGAGAAGCAAAATCAACGAAAAGAATCTCAGGATCTCAAGAAAAGTAATAAAAAGGTGGAAGAACCTAAGTAAGATGCATGCTGCGGCTAAAATTCTGGTCCTTTCATACGGTGGTGGTAGTATATATTCAAACAGTGAGTGAAAAGGGTCGAGATCGAAGTATACTAAAATCGGCACTATAGTCATTGCAGGAACAATAAATAAATTAAAACCAAGTAAAAGTAGCCCTGCCCAATCTGTAGAAGGTGGTGACCCAATGTTGTAATCTGTGTAAAGTTAAACAAAGTAAAAGTTACACAATTAATTAGATTTAGACAAAAGTGTGTGGATTTTGTATGACTTTTCAACACACTTACTGTATATTTCCGATATATGCAACTGGTTAAATATTGTTTCGATTTCCCTGGATTTAATATAAAATATACATGTTCCCGAATGTGCAGTAATTAAGGAGATTATAAATAGACACAAAATCGTCGTCACAATATCAATCTTTGCATCTGGTTTGAAGAATTTTAAAAACAGAAGACAGAAATAAACAAGCAATCCTAGCAAATTCATAACAATTGTCACAACAATTAGTAATGGAATATATTTTAGCTGAAGCATTCTTTCTGATTTTACGAAAACTCTGCCAGTTTCGATTTCTATAGTTATAGGAAACGGGTAAATGTATTTGAATATAAGTTTATGCAAACTATTTGCATGTATAAGTAATGGAGTGACGACCAAATTTCGTTTAAGTTTCAAGGATGAACTAAAATTTTCCATGATTGTTTGTGCTATCAATACAGACTGGTTGACCACAGGTATGGCATTGCACTGAGCAGAATTTAATTTTTAACATTTTTACTGGAAAACTACTAAAATAATTGAAAATGGCTTTTTTGGAATAACAAAAAACAAGGTTGTGATAAAAATAAAATTGTGTTTTTGAGTTTAACATTACGTAGTTGCGTAAAGCTTTCCTTATACATTACAAATTTGGCGATAAAATGTCAGGTCTATATAAAGCCATATTGATTATTTGATTTTCTACTTTTAAAATCAGACCTACAAACTCTTATGCGCATACGTAATTGTGTGAAGCAAAAGCAATAAGCAAGCGAATTTAAGGCGTCATAAGTTGTTTTTCTATTTTTTGGTTGAAAAAATACCAAATCCATTATTGTCTATTAAATTAAACAGTCGAGCTAAAAATAGGCAAAAGGGTTGGCATACGCTTTAAATCCTTTTCATAACAATATTTTGAAAGCATTTGAAGCAAAAAATAAGGTAGATTTAGAAATTAGAAATTTCTCAACCTGCCGACAAATATACACCAGATATGTCGTACTTCGAAAGCTATCATCAGTTTAACATATAACAACATTATTTTTACCACAGCAAGTCTCAGAGTTTCAATTGACGAAGTTTAAATTTTTGAAATTGAGTTTTCCTTTATGTATCCCGTTTATTGCAGCATTAGCAGCCCTTAAATTTCCCAATATCCTTAATTGTATTGATTCTCTTAATGTTTTGAAGACCAATAGAAGTGCAAAATTGAACGATCTATTACTTAACAATAACATGCAAATATGGAAGATAATGGATCCAGCTAAATAAGTTTAATTAATGGTGATGGAAAAGTTTTTAAACTTCCAATGTTCGGTTACATTAACATTGATGTTTTGTGTTGCTATGCACACTCTTGTTGTTATGGGATCTGGACTAGACATTATTACTACACCAATCATGAATTCTTCTCTTTATGCATCCGATATGTATTCATTTTGCTGTTGACTTGTTCAAAAAGAGCCTTTCACTTATAAGAGAAGAAAAGTTACATTAGACCAAAACTAACAAGTAATTAGCGTTTGCATGTTACAAAACTTGGAAACAGATACTGGTTATCTATTCCTCCAACGAGAATTTAAGTTTCAGTTAATAACTTTTTCAAACACCTGACATGCTACCTTATTTTGAATTTTTGCGTCTAGTAAGCAGTACATTTGAAGAATAGCTAGCATAAAGGTTGTTAGATCAAGTATCTTTGAATTTTATGATGAAGGATGATGGTAATTTTACATTCAGAGGATACAAAGAAACAAGCCTTGACTTTGCCCAGTCAAATATAAAATCCGATTTTGCAGACTTGAAACATCCCATGTATGGTGGCTTGTCTTAATCACTATTAACATGTATTCTTGTTATTTACTAAGAAACTAATTATTGAGGTTAAACATATGAACTACATACGTATATAAAATGAGGGACTTCAAAGCACATGTTTTTGGAAATTTATCTAATTGTGAAAAGTTAAAATAGCATCAAAAATACGCAAAATCAAGACTCTTATCAATTCCACGAAGAAATGTTTCCCAAAGTACCCAAAAAATCCAAACTTAAGCCGGATTGGTAGTACTGATCTTGTCTGTAGCAACATTATTTTGTTGCGCACACTCATACATTTTGAATGAATAATTTTGGCTCTTAGTACATTAAGACGAACTGTAATTGTAGCCTTTTCAAAAATAGCACAAACCTCGACAATAAGTATTCCACAAGCAACTGAAGCGAAGACTAGACCACACAGAAACCAACCATAGAGAAGACCTCCAATTGTGGAACTAGAAAATTTAACTAAAATCCAGCAGAGGGTCACTATTAGCCAAAATATAAATGTAAGAGCAACGTAAACTATTTTAGACACAATGGGCTCTAAACAGGCCCATAAAATTCTGTATCTCATATATATTTTATGGCATCTAGTAACGTTTCTACAACAAGTCAGCACGATGGTGGTTATGGTGTTCACACGATCAACTAAAATTACCAACAAGCAATAATTGTAACTGGTAAATCGCACTGCTTCAAGATCTGCCAAAAACAAGTAAACTGCACGAAAAATGAAATTTAAAATTATTGAAAGACTCTTTCGAAATTTGGGATCTTCTAAAAAGCACTCGTTGGTGTAGTTTAATGGGTCGTATCCGGTTAATAGATATGCTAGTGGAACCACAAATGTGCCGAACGTCAAGCCCACAACTGCCAAAAAAGGCAATTGTTTTTGAATTGGAAAGTTCCTCTGTGTTAACATATTGCGCCTCAGAAATTCTATAAAATATAAAAAACAAAAATTAATGACGAAATGGTTTGTTTGTTAATTGTGTAATTTTTAAATATATTGAGTAGTTCTTTTTATGACTAAACGCTAAAAATCTACGACAAATGCAACGCTGAAAACGATATGGAGTTCGTATTTCAACGCTTTGCTGACTTTATCGGTGTCATATATTTGAACTTTCTTATCCCATGGTTTCCATTATTTCACGATAATGAAATATTTAAAAAAAATTACAAATGCTTCAGCGAATAAACGGTACAAAAGCTATCATTCATTTGACGGTTTTTAATGAAATAAAATACAAAATTTTGACTGCTCATGAAATTTCGGATACTTCACATGATTTTACATTTGGTTAGTCAAACACTTCAAAAAATTTTAGACTTTAGACAGATTTTTTACGTTTCGTCTTATTCTTCTAGTTAATTTGAAAACTGCAGGTTTCATCATGAAAAGTTTGATTACATAAGTAGAACATTGTGTCCGTAAAGAAATAAGAAGATAGGTTG
>JAQFXM010006685.1:0-12866 GCA_034693345.1 Entomobrya multifasciata | reverse complement strand
CGTGACCGCAGGTACGCTACTAAACGATATGCAGGAAGCTCGAATCCACTGTGCAGTGGCGAGAAATTCTATGCCATATTTTTAATGAAAGGGTAAATTCGCAGAATCCATGTAACTACCACCTCAAACGAATGAAATGATAAAAGTGCGGAGTGAATTCAATAGTTATTATTGTTGTTGGATGAAAACTAGTTTTTGAGAATAAAAACATAGTCAAACTGAAAGTATATGAGAGATTTATACATATTTGAAGAAGAAATGAGATTGGCTATCCAACTGAAAATTGTAACATACGGCTAGTTTATGATTAAAAACGTAGTGTATATTGCCGCGAGAAAAACTAGTAGCAGAGGAAAAACGAAAGATTAAAGTTGAATCAGAGAAAACCGAGACTAGACGGATGAAAGTCCAATTGGCTTTCAGAGTTAATATATGAAACCATTTTTGTTATGATTCTAAATTACTATGAGCCACATACAATGTTATCATTTACAACTGTAGGTATGAAAATAGCTGTACCAAAAGCAGTAGATTTTTTTTTACTTGCAACCAATTTTAGAAGTTGTTTATCTGAGGATTAAATGTGGAAAAAAGATTTTATTTTTTGTATTATTTGCAAACTAAAGTTTTTTAATTTCCTGCATCTGCTAGTGTTCGATTAGTTTGCGAAATCAATGGTATCACTTTTTTACATTTTTGTTATATGTTTTCAAGTTTTAATGGGATTGTGGAAATAATTTGGATGTTTATCCTTATTTTCAGTATTGGAGATTCATTTTTTTAACGAAATGACATACGCCATCATAAGTTATTTCTGTAAAGTTCATTGTCTCTAAATCGGATGTCGTCAGCTAATGCATAGCTTGTACATAAACGTGAAATAAATTAGTTTGAGATCCTAATTTTATTTGCTAAATTGTTAACTATACTCATTTTGTATTAATATTGCATCTGATAATCTTCTGGGAAAAACAGAATCACCAGGTTGGGATCTGACAAACTATAGAATAAAGATAAGGTACAATCATTTTTTTTACCTAAACGATCATGGTTCATGGTTGACCGTACCGTGTCTATATGTATGCATATAATATTAAAACATTTGAGAGATGGATGCTTAAGTTAATAATAATGTTGGGAGTTCAAGAACGAGAAAATTCTCATGAATGAATAATTAAGTAACGAGGAAACGAGAAGTGCCAAGAGCTCATGGGAGTACTAACTACCAGCGTACTGTGTCACTGGTGAAGAACTTCTTCTTGTGATCATTAAGCGTGCAAGAAAATAGATGAGATGTTGCTAAAATACGTGGCTGAAGGAGAGGGCATAAAAGTACCAGAGGCTGAGACCATAGTCATCCTGTAAGATGGTATCCCCTCCCCACTCCCCCACTTAAACTTTCTCTTTTTATCTTTACATATATACGCTTTTTACAAGCGTTTTACCTTCCGTCTGACTGATGGAAAGGGCCCATAGGGACAAATGAAATAAGTACATACAGGTGGAATAATAATGAGCATTCGTTTTTGTGATGTGGCAGTGGAAGCAGTAAGCGGTGTGATGTTGGTGAACACGCTCTAAACTGTACGGCATATATTACTCCGGTGGCAAATAAATATTCACTGGACTGGAATCCACTGGATATACCTGAATAAAGTATGAAACTCAATATACAATATTTTACCATATAGCACATAATTGGTAGGAACAGGTACTGTCTAGCTTGTCAGAGTTAAAATGACTTCTTCAAGAATAAAACATTTTGTAGGAAGAAGTTGGGCCCTAGATTATTCTGGATATATGCATTTGGGATGAAAAGTTGAAAATATGAAATGTATATTTTCTAATTAGCTGAGTGTGCATGATTTTCGAGTAGTTCTACTTTCGAGTATATTTCGCATAGGTGCATTGTTCAAATCATTCAACTTGTGCATACACATTTATTTTATAAAGTAAGTCATTGGAATACGAACCTTGAGTGAAAATTGCATTTTGAAACAAAGTAACATAAATTCTAAAAGAGAAATGTACGAAATAAGTAAGCATATAACAATTACAAATTGTTACGGCCAATATAAAATACGTAGATTTGCGCAATTATGATGTTAGTTTCGGTGTGATTATTTTACCTCATCAAAAATCTGAAATGCACCCAGAGTTGATAGTTAACTGGCAAGGCAATGCAGCGAATTCACTTGACCGACGTAAAATGAACAATATGATATTCCACTCACGTAGTATATTCCACCAATTATTCTGAAGTAGTAGTAACCGTGATGTAGTGTAGTAATCATAACAATATGTCCCATTCCAAATGTACTTTAATGTGATTATGCATGACACTATAAAGCTTTCTCACTGTTCCCGACATTTTGTCCATTTACTCAACTGTACTAAACCAAGCAGGTGAGTTAATAGCCAACTACACTTACTTCATACTTGTCATTCTCCTTAATATATACTGATAAAAATTATTTTTTATGGAAAAATGCATGACGACTGACGAGGGAGAAAAATGAGAAAAACTGCTACTAAACGATGATCATAAAATGCTGAATCCTTTTTCATTACTGTTTATTGCATTTCTACAACCACCTGGGTTTTTTTTCGGGGAACACACATTTCTTAGATTACATCCACAACACATCACATACAATGTTTACCACTTATTACCTATGTTGGTGTTAGTATGAGTTAGGTTGAAAAAGTATTTTCTCTTTTATGTCGTCTCTTTTTGTACTACTTATTCTACAGCTAGCTACTCAAGATACCAGCAAGTTACAGAAAATCTTGTTTTATTATACACAATTCTTTCGATTCGTCAATCTTTCTTTTCCTTCATTGCTTTCTCCCTACTTAAGTTGATGCAGGTGGATTTGGTGATAGTACACTGCTTCTGTTTTTTGGATTGTGGATCATCATTTTCGTGACTGTGGTCGTATGAAATTTGGAAATATTTTCTGATCCACTTATTATTTCGGTGTATGACGGATGTACATAGAGAGGCAAGGCACCATAAAACTGCTATTATGCTTCCATTATATGCTAGTATAGCTATTACATTTATTTCTTTCATTTCCCTTCTTGAGCTAAAGACGCTTTTCCCATTTTGTACAGCTACTTACTTTACTCCATTCGACTAGTCCTTGTCGTGGTAATCATAAGAGAGGAACATGAAATGTAATGGATAAAAGACATTCCCGAGATATTATGATATGATGACACAACAGACTACATGATTACTTGATGGCAGCTTATAATAGAAACTATGTACAAAGATATTATAGATTTTCTAGGTTGTGCATTTGCTTTTCTTAAACCAACTACAGCTTTCTCTGTGAGTATTTTTATTATATTTCATCATCATCTTTCTGTTGGCTTTGTGCATGAAAGAAAAAGAGCAAACTTTTTAGATGTAGCTTTGCTGACACCACGCAATGCCCGCTGTTTCTTTTTACTAAAACCAAGGCCCATTTTACGCAATCCCATTCCTCAGGTTGTCATATTTTCTTCAAAGCTAAATGAAAAGCATTTCAATTATTTTTGCATTGGGAATGCATTTAACTGTTACTGAATATGCATTTTGGGAGTCATTTTTGAAAAGGTCTAAGGAAAATAAAAGTTTAAATGCTTTTATTTCATTGTGACGAAAAACGAGTATATATGCATCGTTAAAAAATTATGTTTTTAAAAAATTCCAGAATGAAAGAAATTGATGTTACCTTATCTCGAGGAGGAAAAACGATCAGGGATGAAATGACGTTATATTTATGGCTTAGTAGTTCCATTCATTGACTGGCCAACAACAATGATAAGGACAATGAACACAATGAGAAAGATAACCAAACACGCAACTGCAATTCCGAGCATCATTTTGAAGCCTTGTATTTATCAACTCCGAAAGCCTTAATGGCAAGAAAACTTTAAATAAATGTGTTTGAAATAACTGGATCAAGAATTATCCCGATTTAGTAGTAGTAAAATTATGTCTTTGTTTTACAATGTTAGATCATCCGTATCGGTTTCATCAATGAACAGATCACATAAAACCATCAAAAGCTTATTCAAATCTTTGTTTCACATTGCCAACCGTTTAGAATGACTGCAGAGATATTTTGCACGTTTGCTTTCACAGCAAAAAATTGTTCGAGGTACAAAGTTGCAAAAATCCTCAGTAGACACAGACAGATCCTCAAATTAATGTCATTAACTTACACTTTTGATTCTTTTCTGTTTACGAAAGATGTTCAGCTACCACAGTGTTTGTGGTACTCGTACAATCATAATTCTTACTGGAAGCTGAAGAAGAGCCAGTATAACAGTTAAATGTAAATAGCAAGCTTCCCCCAAGAAATGCAGACGATAGAGCTATAGAAGACGAAACAAGTAAATGCCTTGCAGTTGAAGAGGAAGATGAAAATGGCAAGCAATAAGGATAACACAACAGCGAGTTGAATGCAATAGGTTTGTTGCTAGAATTGTTATTATTGGTGCTTCTATTGTTATTTTGATCAGAGTTGATAAATTTATTCCTTCTGCCAACAAAAGCACAACTATTTCCACCACTATTTGTGTTTAAACTTTTACAATGTGCAGTGGAGTAACATTCTTTCCGCATGATGACAATAACTGTTAAATAATTCGAAAATTCTAAATTAGGCTAAACCATATCGTAAAATGCAACAATTTTATAACTTGGTTGAATTTTAATCTAGAAATGTAATTGAAAATGATGTGAATGCACATAAAGAACGTGAGAGAAAGTAGAAAATGGCAATCTGCCTGTGAGATTGAATAGTGAATGAATGCCTGAACATGAATGTTGTGGTACTTTTTCGCGAAAAGAAAGTAAAATGGCAGCAGGAGCAACACAGAAGCACGCAGCAGCGTTTGTTTAGTAATCACATGTAAATCCCCCGTTGAAAGCTTAAGACTGACTGTCAGAGCCTGAGGAGAGCGCGAGGAGCGTCAGCGTCGTTGTTCTTCTCATCGTGGAATTCGCAGAGTTGAGTCAAGCCAACCAACCTGAACCTCCCTTCATATTACAATATATCCAATAAAAAAGCTAACAATTTCTTGTTTCATTTCTCCTTCTCTCACCATTCTGTAGAATCAGAATCTCAAACACACACACTCACGTATACGCAAGCTTGTGAAGACGTAATAGAAGAAGAAGCTTGTCTGGCTTGAGATGTGAAAAGAGAAATCCAGATCATCACATACACAATATATACATGTAATGTACATTCTCGAGCACAATTTTCAGATAAACAGATAGTAAAAAAGGACGCCAGATAGGAGAATAAGACGTGCATGTGTTTCATACGTGTGCTAGTTCTAATCGGCCCTGGGAAAAAAATAAGCAAAAATAGTAGATAAGGTGTGCTGAAAGGGAGAGAGAAAGTAAAAGTGGAATTTTCGCGAGTGTGAGTGTTGTTCTCAATAACAGTGTATTGTGTGGTGGTAAAAAGGGGAATGGAAAATGCCACGACTTGACACTACTACATCACCTTAAATGACAACTATATTAAAAGGAAGGAAAAGATGCTGTTTGCTGAATGTAGTAGAGTAGTACTAGATAAATGTGAAACCGAATCATAATGAACAATAGATATGATGATAGCTGATAATGTATGCGATGGCAGAATTTTAGTGTGACTTGAATAGACACTCGTAGCTACATTTTAATACATCTGTATTGTTTTGTTGGCAGATGAATTTCATTCTTAAGACCTCATGATAAGCTGTGGTATCAGGTAGAGGGCACACAACGGAATGCATAAGTTATTAGGAGAATGAGTGTCGAGATTCATGAAAATCAGTTTGTTATTAAGCATGAAACATCTTACTGATGTTCTGTTTTGAAGCTTCAATTTCATAGTAAAAAGAAAACTGTGAAGTATACACACGAAGCTGGACTCAAAAACAAATTTTTGGAGAAAGCATATTCTTGCCGAAATGTCACATTATGCTGATTGTGACTGTGAATAAAGTTGAGAGGTTGGATACTATTATACAAAAACAGATATTCCTTGTTAAAAAACAGCAATTTGGGGTACAATAAGATGCAATGTTTAAATTTATGAATAGGCCCTGACTAGAATATGTTAGCCCCTTGAAAGTTAAGTAAGAAACATCAAAATTCAGACTATGAAAAAATAGTTGAAAAATGTATAGCTGAAATAATCCCACATCGAGATTCAACCGATGTGTTGCTTTTAGTATAACTATTTGCGCGGCAGTAGATACGTAGATCAATAAAAAAATGTAGTCGGTCGGATATTTTATACTTCAGTCCATACTTTTTTAGTCTTGGTAAATAAATATGAGAACAGGATATACATGCATATACATTTCAACAATTATGTAGACACCTAGAGAATGGGAAATGTACGGAAAAATACAAGATATTGAAATTACAAAAGGAAAAAGAAATAAACAAATAATTTTCAGAAGCGAGAGGAGGCTAAAGAATAAAATGCTAAAAGAAGCATGAAACGCCTTACCTAACGACGACCACGCATGAATTATAACAACAAAACATGGAATCGAGTACGATTTGGAACACAAAAGGTACATTAAAAACAAGTATAAAATGCATTTATGTACCTATTTGTTACTTAATGCTTTTTAATGATGTATTTTCAATGGTAGAGAGATCAACAATTTCAGTAATCTCCAATTATAAACAACCAAGAAACTGTAAAATGCATCCACGCAAATCTTTAAACAAAACTTGAAAATTTGTGCATATGCTGATATTCTGACTATATTACAACGTGATAATAAGAGTGAGTAAAATCAAAGAGAAAGTAAAAAGGGGGAAATGTGAAAGTTAAAAAAATAGAACAGGCAACCATGACATACATACTTCATAATGAAGGCTATAAAATCAGCATATTTTCATTTTTAAAAGAACTATCAGTTTGTCTTCTTATAACACATGTGTAAGTGCATCCATAAAGTTCAAATGTTATTGATTTACCTAAGGACTCTTGTTCATATGAATGTAGGTATCTAACAATTCTATGACAAATTTCTTTGTGTGTATGCTTACCTACCTGTCTAACCAATCTACAAAAAAAAGGTAAAACTTTTTACCTGTTCTCCTATTTTTCCTTCATTCGCAAACATTTCTAGCGAAATCTGCTTTCTCCTTTTGCCATCACAATCATTATCAAGACGACAACTTCAATTTCTATCCCATTCTTTTCTGCAGCCCTTTTCTGAATTCACCTTCTTTACTATCCATTGACTATTTTTGTTTGATATAGAAAATACGGGCATGCATTTATTTTTATACGTTCGTAATAATAGCTATAAAATATTGTACTTTTTGTATTTGTATTGCTTCTTATTACTTTGTCTAGATTTTCTAAGGACAAACTACAACATGTGAAAAGAGACTTTTCTCTTCCAAAAGGCCCTTCGTCTTTCTTTTTTATTTTAGCTACTTCTCTGCTTGAAGCGAGTTATAGACAATGTGCAGCTCAAGAGAAAAGGCATCAGAGAGAAGAGCGAGGCGAAAGAAGTTAAAGAGAAGATGAAGGAAGAAATCTCTAGTGTCCTATACCTTTGTAAAGTAAACGTATTCGCTGACTAAGAACATATAGGATGTAGGCACTATGAAATACCTGTAAGGCAAAGTGACTGCTCAGTCAGCTTCCATGAGAAAGAAAGAAGAATAGAGCCACTATAATTTTTCGAGTTTCAACCATTCACTATACAAATAAAAGTGACTTGAACACTAACACTGGAAAGCGATCAAAATAAAATGGATCCAAAAACACTAGTACTACAGAGGAAAATGTGAGCATCAATGGAGAATTCCTTGTAAGGTTTAAATTGATGTTAAATGTATTTAAAATAAATACACTACAACAGCATTTTCCTTTTGCTTCAAGGAAAAGGGACACAAGTATATGTTGAGGCAATATCTATGTCTAAACATGTACATGAACTTGTGATATAAAAGTTAGTATGGTATACTATGACCATCATGAATAGTCAGGTATACAGTTATCATGGGAGATGAAGCTTGTCAATAATAAACTTTGTCAGGTTTTAGTACACACAACTCAGTCGCAATTACTTACAAGTTTCGATAAATACAAGATGAACAGACAAACTAGAGCTAAATTACGATAGACAGTCACAACACTGAAAATTGTAACCTTCACCTAGTATATGGTTGTTAGAATTAGCAATGAAACATATATTTTGTACAAATATGAAGGAATCTTGACAAACGAAAGTTGGTTGTTTACAATGCAGTGTAACCGTTCAGGGGAGAAAATCGAAAGTTCCTTTTGGAGCTTAATATAAATATATATGTAATGATTGTATATCATACAACCCAAATATCTATAAATACATTGTTATATTTGTAGTCTAAGGTGAAAAGGTCCATGGTTGGTGCTCATTGACATAAATACACGCATAGGTAATCACTTGAGGTAAAGTTGTTTCAAGCGAAAAGCTCAAGGGTTTTGGTTTGTGAGAATTGTTGAGTGCGTGCGAAACTGCGAATGTAAATGTTTTCAAGAGTTAATCGATAGAGCATAATATCATGGCTAACTAACTATACATAAATCAGTTGTTTGCTATTGCTCAGTAGCATTGATTTCGTTTTCAGTGTGAATTTATTATGAACCTAGCATTTGAAAAATTTGAAATTTTACTCAACTCAAAATACTGAAGTTTCAGCGAAATTTCAAGCCAGCCTAGCCAATACCTAAAAAGAAAGTGTTTTCAAACACATAGAACCATTTTTATGAGATGAGAGAGCAAACTAAAAGTCAACGATTTTCAACAAATAAACTGTATATGTATTTACATCTATCACAAATTTTCTTATTGGTTGTACTTGATTTGATTTGAGAGAAACGCAAAAAAGCTCTTACGATCCAAAAATTTTAATGTGACCTACTTCCAAGAAGCAATTGAAATCAATGTATACAACAATAAAAAATTCGTTCAACACAAGGATGAAATAACATTGTTGAATGTTATATAAACGGGAAACGCGGAAGTTTACTTTTGAGACGACAATTCAGAACCCGTAATTTCTTTTGTGTATCCGATTCCATTACATTTCTATTTTGCAGAAAATGTTCAGTTTATATTTTCAGCGAAGAATTCGAAATCGTATTTACTTTTCCAATTTACTTTGCTCATTTTATGTCTTCAATTCAATACAAACAAAACGAGCAAAATATTTTGCAAAAAGTAACACAATACAAAGGCAAAATACATGATAGAAGGACGCATACATGTAAAAAAAATCTCGTATTTTTTCAAGGCAAAGAAGAAGAATAAAGATAAAGTGAACAAGATCATTTGTATTGCTATCTTATTCCATTTATCCTGTAATGCATAAAGACATTTATTTCAAACTTGTAAAGCTACTTTTATCGGCCTCCAAACCACATCTCAAGTCAGTCACACACCTCCTTTTATCTTTTTTTAGATTGATAACATGTATCTCACAAGTCCCAGTATCGCACGAATGTGTGTCTCTTCATCTCTCTTGTGTTTGATGTGGTGGTAAATGGATGTGCGGTGTAAATCGACGTTTATGATGTGGAAAAAGGTCATAAAATAGAAAGGGAAAGTAAAATTAGATTCTGGATAAAGAACTGAAGTGTCATAGGTCCAAGTTTAGCAAGGTTATAAAATATTTTCTTATTTTATTTGACTTTCTTCTTACCAAGTCCAAGTTTTGTTCTATATGGATTTTAATCTATGGAGTGGGGATAATGTACACATTAAACTAACTTGACAGCTTCAACATTGACCTCAACCTTTATACCTTACCGCTATATTATTTTTAATGTACTTGCAAGATTTAATGCAACTTGGCTAGATTTTTATTTTTTTAAAGCAAATGAGGCGGGTAAGTGACATATAATGTAGACTATTCAGTACAAAAGAGACTAAAAAATTGTATCATTCATACATCGACTTTAATTAAGTATATCTAAAAATACGCTAGTAAGATTCAGACTGTCTGATCTGGTCCCATTTGTGATGTGATGGCCTACAAATTGATTGATTGATACATTTCAATTTTTAATTATCTCTTCTTTTCAACTAGAAAAGTTAAACTTTTGCATACGTCCTTGCCACAAAATTCGCTTACGCAGATTAATCAAGCCTACAATATGTGTGGCATTTGCGAAGGACCCCAGACGCTAACAAGACGAGACGATACTAATATATTGTCAGTAATTTCTGAATATGGCTCTAAAAACCACTCTATCTGATGGAATGTTACTTTCTTTGAATTATCATCACTTTGAAAGAGTGTTTCAACCAAACATCGAGATGAATTGTATATGCATTACCAGTGTGGTCGTGTACTTTGTAATTTAAAAGCTGTGAGGCTTGGCTCGACTGAGCCATGGAATTTTTACTCTATCTCTCTCTCACTATTACAATGCGAAAAGAAACGAGAACCGTATTGAATTGAAGTTTGCATAGAATTTTCACAAAAAGCAATGTGTAGTCTTTTTGTAGAAACTGATTTCTGATACAAAAAAAAAATAATGCATGTTGACTTGTGCTCGCTGTCGCTGACATTTTGTCCTTTAGTAGTAGCGTTTGTGTGAAATACATACGTAGACAGTCAGTGTGAAAGCCTTGTATTTTTTCCAGTGATTTCAAGGAAAATCTAAAATCTCTCGGTTGGTTGTGCATATTATTGTCCTACTGAGAGAAGTGAGAACATTTTCCTTGGGTAGTAGTTTTAGTAGTGGCATGCGAGAGGGATCTGTGCCTTGTCACAATCACAAATAATATAATATGCTTATACATGACGATATATGAATATGTCTCTACTGCACACTCACCCGTGTGGAATACATCACATAAAGTTATATTGAGTGGAAATTGGAAGCGCAAAAAGGGAAATTGAATTGTACAGCTAATCTAAATTGCTTGTTAGGGTCAGATAGTCAGTTCAGCAGAAAACTTACTAAACTCTGTTTTATCAATCCTTCTACCGTAACTCCGTATCCGTTTGTATGGTGTGTAGTTATGTCACCAAACCAGCAGATGTACGAGAAAAGAGTCACTGAAGCATTTCACTCTCCTTTTCCATTTATGGTGATCGTGGTTGATGAGGTTGACTGAGTAGTATGAATTTACTAAAAAGGGAACATATTACATGAGCATTTTTTCTCATTTACTCTATAATCGTCCAAAAATAAAAAATTCTATTTTCAATCTTTCCAGTTTGTTTCCAGCATGAAAAAAGTTTGACTGGTCGATTGAGATTTTACTGAAACTGATTTGAACTCATCTCGCCATGCGATCCGGATCATCCGATCATATACTTCACAGTTTTTAGTTATGGAATAGATCATTCCAAGCAAAAGGTAAAGATTTAAAAATGCGAAAAATTCATTTCAACTACTTTTTGATTTTTTATTATTTTGATCATAGGATCGTAATTTATAAATGTTCCCTACATTTCTTCCGCTGTTTTAAATAGAATGATTGCCTGATTTTAGCAGAAGAAATCAAAACGAAAATATGTCTAGGGAAGATTACAGATTATACTTGACTCGGCTCTCACGATGATGAAAGCAGAAGAGCAGAAAAGGTTCGCCAAAGCCTCTCCTCTCTTTTCATTCCTTCCTGTAGCTTATAGTAAGTCAACGTCCAATTTATTTTATGAAACACGAAAAATACTTCACAGAACAGAAAAATGAATGCAAACTCTTCAAATCATGAAAACGGTAGCATAAGTAATAGTGCATTCGTTTTTATGTACATTTATGCTTTATTGTAAAGTGTTTTGTCATTCAACTCTACGGGAAAGAGGGACGGTGTCAGTGCCAGCCTACAGTCTGCGCTGAAAATACCATATTTTCTTTCAAGTGACAAGTGAGTATCATGTATGGCGGGGTGACGCGAGAAACGTCTTTTTCAAGAAGCTTCCGAAATTTTAAAGGAAAAAATAAATGGAGTCTGTCAGTTCAATAAAAAATCAATAAAACATTCGTCAGGATGGGAGAGAGTGACAAGCTATAAACAAAAAAGGATGGTGAAAACGTCTAATATACAAGTATACTTTTCTCTCTCTAGGATATATTCTTTTATTAAATCTTCAGACAGTATATATGCCATATTTGATACAAGAAAGAAAACTATAACTCTCTCAGGGCCATGCAAACTTTTTAAAAACATGAATCAGCATTTTCTAGTTTTTTATTTCATTTCATTTGCATCCTAATAAATGCATATTAAAAATAACTAAAATGTGCATCATATTTTAATAAATGTAACCTATACTTCTGTACTTTATGTACAGTGTACAGTTTATGTTTTGACAAATTGCTAGACGCGGTTTTTGTCGTTGTTATTGCTTTGTAAACTGTGCAGGCTTCGTGATTTCTTCAGGTATTTATAAACGATCCTGTACTTCATCGATCCGTTTCAGTGCAGAGTTTATTAGAACATATAATGTTTTAATCGACTCATGACTCATCACGACAGGTACATCAACATCAACACGTAGTTTACAGCAGCCTGAAGAAAAATTTAATACGAGGAATAACAAATTTCATCTCATCACCCAAAAAGAAAAGCGTCTTATTTTCAAAGAATATAAAGACGCGAAAAATATTATTTCCTTTTGCAAAAAATATTATCTTTCCTTTCGCAAAGTTTTTAAATGATTCAATATTTCACTTCATGTCCCGGAATTGGTATCATTATAACATCATCATATAGCATGAAACATATTGGTTTTAGGGGAAATAGTACTTTAGCATATAGCACTAGGCAAAAGAAGTTAGTAACATTTTGCCAATGATTTCGTTCTACATTACCCCACTGAAGTACGTGCTTAGCTATGGGAA
>JAQFXM010006684.1:0-12867 GCA_034693345.1 Entomobrya multifasciata | reverse complement strand
CTAACTAAATTAAATTGTTGTGTAAATGAGATAACTAACAAGACAAGTAGGGATGAAGTTGTGTTTGGTGTGTGAAAATAGAGAAAACGTTTGCCGATTTTATTCTCTGGTAAAAGATAAGGAGTGAAGATAGGTACACAAAGATAGTATATGAATTTGAATGTATGCTCTTATGCTGTATGTATGGTGTGCAAAGAATACAGATAGGATGCGTGTATGTATTAATGTAGGTATATTTGCTCAACAAAGCCACAAAACTTATAAAAAGGATAGAAAA
Organism: Entomobrya multifasciata; assembly: GCA_034693345.1. Lineage (NCBI taxonomy): Eukaryota > Metazoa > Arthropoda > Collembola > Entomobryomorpha > Entomobryidae > Entomobrya > Entomobrya multifasciata. The sequence goes on along the minus strand of JAQFXM010006684.1, from coordinate 12,590 downwards.
CCTGTAATATTATTATTATTATGCATCTAAGCTCTAGCTAGACATTCCATTTATCTGCACTTCAATACACGAACACACATAGTCAACAGTATAGTCATAGTGGGATTGTCGAAGTAGTTTGCTTTGTTTAATACCACTACTGGTTTCAATACAACCGTACTAACTGCTTGTGCTTACTGCATTGACCGATTTTAATGTAAAGGATTGGGTATAATACATTTTCATTGTTACCAAAGGAATTCTTATTATTCTTACCTATGCATTAGGGATCTTGATTTTATAAGGTTTGAAGACAGTAAGACGGACGCCGCATCGAGAAGCCGAACCAGCAGAACAAAAGATTTCTGAGAAGTTTTGATTGCCTGCGCCCTTTTGCATTTTGCACAGCAACGTCACAAAAACAAGTTATAATACTGAAAAAAATGACCAGTATGTATGTTATTTATATCAACTGATGCTACATGAATTGCATTTTTGAATAAGATAATATTTATATGCACTGCCAGAACTGCACCAAGTCAAGAAGACGTTAAAGGGAGAGCAGTTAACCATAAAATTAAAATAAGCACTGCAGTAAAACTGCAATGCAATAGCCTACAAATTACTAAACCGTCTTGTCTCAAGGTACCCCTAATGCAATGCAATGACAAGGTTGATTTAATATGTTCATATTTATCTTTTATCAATGTGAATAAAGTGAATCGGCAATGCAATGGAAATTGTAGATAGATCTAAGCTTATCTTTTCTATGCATATCGCACACATAGACGTCTATCGGCTTAGGAAATGTCCATGATAGAGTCATTATCATTATGAATGAGTCATAAGGTTCATAGTCATAAAATAGATAAAATGAAACTTTGTACACCATCATGTTTTTATGTTAAAGCTTAAAAAATTCAAGGATATCAATATCTTCCCAAGTCCCAAGAACATTAGCAAGGCTGGACAACGTACCGTTAACTGTGATGCATCTCTGCATAATGTAGATTTATATATACGTTCGTATGCACGCGTCAAAATAATTGTTCATTTACTACAGTCGCAGTCCCCTCCACCGTACCTTGCCATTGAATTGAGCATGCTTAAATATGGCCATGTATATTATGTTGTCGATGCCAATATCCGCCTACGGCTTGACATAACCATTATTTACTAAATTTATTTTTTAATTGTCCAAGAAAAGTAAATGACTTAGTCTTTGTCCTGCTGAAAGTAAGTAAAATGTCTATCGTTTTCTTTTCAACATGTTGGATTGAGAATACAAAAGCCGACAAACGCAAACGTGGACTTCTTAGAAAATGTCATGCATTGATGTTTGTAATTGTTATGATTTTTAAGTATTATTGGTGCTATGACTCATCATTTAGATTACTCTTGGCATGGCATAACTTGATGACATTGCATTCTGCATTGCATTTCCTTGAGTCTAACTAACTATGAACTAAGAGCGTAAAAGAATACAGACTTTGAATTTGAGGATGTGACGCTTTTTTGTCATAATTTTAATTGCTTGTTTGGGGTTAGATGGGGAAGATGGTCATGAATGAATGAGTCATCTATTATACTAGAGAAGAGGCTTCCTTCAGCTTATATCTTATCATAATATTACCTTATCCTTGGCCTTAGCCTATTTCAATTCTTTAGCTTAACAATTTTTATTTTGCTTTGTTAATTCCAAATTTAATACCTTTATTAAGAAATGTCTTCATGTTTTTATGTAGATTAAATCGTCAATATTTAATGATTTCCACAAAGCATGAAAATGCTTTTACGAAAGATTAAAGATAAAAATACATTAAAGCATTTCATACATTTTTATACAATACACAAAGCAATTATAATATCAACTCATTAAAACTAAAATTATGAAGAATTGACATTAAATTGCGAATAGTTATAAACTTATCAGCATTCAACACTTATGATAAATCAAAAAACTTGAAAAATAACAAGTTAATTAAGTAGCTATTATGGATTATGGATATGTATGTATTGACAGCGTAAACTACATGAATTAAAAGAATACTTTCTCCAAGTGATTTAAAAACTTTTTCATGCATACAACAACACATTTATTTATGCCAAGCCGTGAGAAAAATATGCGTTGTTAGCGTTCCTATTCCTAGTTCTTGTTCCCGACAATCCCGACACGTTTTTTCATCCCAAATTCCAATGCAAAAAAAACACACTTGAAGAACATCTCTGGCTGGCACATACGTTATTTTCTACACTTGTTGTAGAGCAAAAAATATGATCCTTTCACTCCGGCTCTTTCTTCAATGACAGCCATATAGCGTACTAACAACTAAAAGCCAGCCGGTGGGGTGATTGAGACAGCTGACGAAGAAAAGTAAAGCTTTCATTTACAGAAAAGTTAGTTAATTAAACGTGCGTGTCCGGGGTCATCATAATTCATTCATAAACAGTTGAACAGTGGATTTCATTTTGTGGGTACAAGAACATAAGGTGAAGGAAGAGAAACAGTGTCAAGTGCACGTGCCGTGCCAAACCAATCCTAAAAATGCCCCAGAAAAACAAAACGAAGTTTGTTAATATTAATGCTAAAGATTGTGAGGCACCCCTTTTACCGGGTTAGTTTAGAAATATATACCTGCATTTAATTTTGATCGTTACGACATGGCTGTTGGAAATTTTTAATAGTATTGACATTGACTTGAAGTGAAGTCTGTAAAACGTAAAAATAAACACAAGCTAATTAAATTTATGTTTTAGGACGCCAGCGATGCGACTGTCAAGCGGTTAGACATGCGTTAGTTAACAACTGCTTATCATGTGGCCGTGTTGTTTGCGTGCAAGAAGGTTCTGGTCCATGCTTTTTTTGTGGAGAAATTGTAAGAATGAAATTTGAAAATTGCTGTACATGTACATCATAGCTAAGATTTGTGACAGAAATGCTTAAAGAATGTGTGGATTATATTAATGCGTAGGTAATGAATAAATCGGAAAGGACACGACTTCAGCAAGGTTCCCAGAAAGAAGTCCAAAAATTGATGGCCAAATATTCCAAACTTCCCAAGCAAAGACAAGCTGACGCTCAGAAGGAAAAACTATTGGAATATGATCGAAACAGTGTGAAAAGAACTCAGGTCATTGATGACCAAGCAGATTACTTTTCCACTGAAAACCCTTGGTTATCTGAAGATGAAAAGCAGTCGATGAAGACGAAGCAGCAAGAGTATCTTGATGCCAAAAATAGAATGAAAAAGAAGGTCAACATAACGATTGATTTTGCTGGTATGTAATTTTGAAAGGAAAGATTAAGAAATTTTGTATTTATTAAAAGGGTGATCTAATTTTAAATGTTTATATGCTGCTTTGATAGGACGAAAAATTATCGAAGAAGTTCCGAAATATTCTTCCCTACAGGATTTCAATACCCTTAATGCATCAAAGTCTAAAAAGCCTGGAAGTGATCGTATTCAAGGGGACTCATTTGAAAATGAAGTACAGCTAATGAAACCAGAGGCAAGCAAAATAATTCTGCACGTATTCAATCATATTTTTTAAAATTCTATGTATTTTCGTATAATGGATGTGTTCAATCAACGTCTTTTGCAGTTCGTAGGGCAGTTAGACAAGCCAGGAAATGAAGCTCCTGTACTTTGGAGTAGTAGGTTGCAAGATTCCGAACTTCAAGAAATGGTTGACTCTGGAAATTGTTTAAGTATTGGTCAACCATATGCTTCACTAATCATTGAAGGCATTAAGCGGTAAATATTTTTTGTGTTTTGGATTAGAATGATTTTCTAAAATTAAAAAAGAAATTATATCAAAATTCCATGTGGTTTTCCTTATAAAGATTTGAAGGAAGGAATTGGTATACGCCAGTTCGTGGCCGTTTATGGATATGTGCTGGGGGCAAGCAACCGACTCAGGAAGTAATCGACTCTGTTAAGGCTGTGTACTCTCATATCGCTGAAGGTTGGTTGGACGCATCACTTCCGTGTAATTTTTTTAATTGACGAAAGATAGTAGCCTTTATTTATGATATTTAAATTTGATAGATCCAGAGTTTCCGAAAACATTTCCAATTGGATGTCTATTAGGTTGCGTTGATTTAATCGACTGCTTACCACAGGAAGAATTTTTAGAATTGTATCCAAAATGGGAAGTCGCTGATCCATTTGTCTGTGTCTTAGCCAATCCTCAATCTCTTCCGGTTAAAATGCCAATTCAAGGAAAACCCAAAATATGTAAGAAATAACCACACTTTTTGATTATTAAAAATAAAATTGAATATTTACAGTTTATTTTTTTGCGAAATTTTCAGTTAAATTGGATAAACACATACATCAAGCTGCGAAAAAGGCTTTAACTAATGTAAAATGAATCATTTATATATCTATTAACAATCTATAATCAATGCACAAAACGTCATTATTATATTTGATCAAATATTGGTGATAATAAATCCTACAATTAGATAATCATTGTGTGTTTATTCATGCGGAAAGACTTGAGATGTATGCTAACACTATTTATTTGGTATGTAACAAATAACCACGTCCCCGTAATTCAGGTTCAAAAAAAAACTAGAAGTTAAAACGTCTCATATTAGGACGATGTATTCCTACTACGTTCAGTCCTTTATTCGTTAGCAGATTTGCATCCTTTGATGTAACCATACTGGGCCATTTCTGCAAAACAAAATAAAGAAATAAATTAGTTATTTTCCGCTGGCTGAATGTTTAATCTTATGCAACATCTTTTTGTTTCAGATGATTTGAGATTTTGCATGAAAAGCTTGTTACAATGTTTCAAGTTTTCCTACCTTTGTAATACTCATTCTTTGCCATTACTCGGTAGACGAAATCTTGATCAGTTGCTTCTTCAAACGACAAGCTACCTCCTAAACTTTTGGGAAGAATTTCAGGACTCAAGTGTTGATGAATATTGTGAACATTTTTTCCGTGTTCGAAAATCTGAAAAGAGAATATAAAATTATTGAAATATGCACACACTTATTTTCGATATGGAAAAAGCAATTAAATTGAAAAATTTGTTTGTTTAGTCCAAAATATATCGAGCATAATTGACTTTTCAACAATGTTGCCAGTTTTGGGGTTACATGAGACATGCATTAAATTCCACTAAAAGAACTTGTGTTACGTCATTTTAGATAGATAGAAAGATTTTAATTGTGTTATACCCTCTTTTTCAGTTTTTCTTTCAAGAATGGTTTCGCCAGCGAGTATATTAAATCAAAAATGTACGGGTTGTTGACAATGTGGGCTTTCTTGAACTTTGCTGGAAGTCCACCCTGAAAATGATAATAGTTTGTTTTTTACATGAAAATCTTGTAAGATTCTTGCAAGGTTAAATTTGTTAAATAAAACATTTTGTTTCATACCTGGTATCCATAAATGATACGGTGCAATCGGGCAAAAGTCATCTGTCCAGCCATTTGTCTCATTTTTGTAAATGTCAAACCTCCGTGGTCAATGATGGCAACAAGACCGGAAAGTTGTACGTCTTCTGTTGAGGTGATTTCATCGATAATTAGGAAGGTGGATGCTAGCACAAATCTCAAGTCAAAATCCGCAGGATCCCAATTCCCTATTGGTGTAAAAAAAAATCTTGCGGAATTGATAAATCGGTTTCATATAAATAAATTAGGCTACCTACATAATAGTCGCGACTTGTGAAATGCCGGCATAACAAGCCAAGCAAGCTTGAAAATTTTAAAGATAGGACAGCATGCATTAGAGAGTTAAAGCTCAATTAAAAATCAGTTCCGGGAATAATAGCATTGAATAAACGACTTAGTAGGCTACATTAATCATATCAGTATGTTTTAGATTTTGCTTCGATTAAAATATAGTATCTGACTCTATCATTAATTTGTACACAAAATATTTCGGACAGTTTGAATTCAAGTTTTAACTCAGGTTCCACAATTTTAAATTTCATAGTAAACTATCATAAATCTGTACACAGGGCTTAAATGTGCGTCCATACTGCCTATTTAAACTTTTTATATTTGATTGTTGGATTACACACTTTAATGACTTCAAAAAAGTCCGGATTTCCTGTTAAGCAATGAAAATCCTTTAGAACAAATGTTTCATTTTTACGTTTCCACATCATGCCTTCATAACAAAATTGAAGATGAGAAAAAAATTTAAAGGAAATGAAAAAGGCGTGGAATAACAAAGAAATTGAATCAAATAAAAATATCCGCTAGGTTAGAAATGCTAGGTTGCTTACATTCATTTTTTACGTAAAGACAAAGGAACAAAAGGCGAGAACAAAAAAGTTATATTTGATAACCTTATCAAAAAAATAAAACATAATTATATAACAAAAATGCATTATAATTGATTTGAAAAATGAGTTTTGAAACAAAATTGTGCATTTTCAAGGTGACATTTTTTGCAACATTACCACCGCATGCATGGTCAAGCGTATCGGCATTTTAGCACTTGAAAGTACTTAAATGTTTTAGTGCAGATTTGCAGAATTATAATAGTGTGAGCTTGTTAACTTGACTTGGTACTTTTTTAAGCACAAAGGTACAAGCGTGCTCAAAAATAGAGGTGTAAAACAACAAGACAAAGGATTTTTTTTTTGCCCTTACGTGACTGCCATAACAGAATTCTTCTTCCATAAGGATCTCTGTTCTTGAGTACACTGACTATGTTGCAATCCAGGACATGTTTCAATGCACTTGGAAATAGAATTTCTGTTAAACCTGGAGAGTTTTCCCGAAGTGTGTAGTATTGATGAATCTATTGGGACATCATGCAAAACAAAAGGCATATTAGCAGAAAATCTTTTTTTAATGTGTACCTTCCTCGATTGCGGTCACGGCCGCTTCACAAGGATAAGAAGCAAAGCTACATGTTACACAAAATTAGCATATTTATTATCTTTAGCTTATCATGCATAAATTTTTTGTTTAATATTTTCCATTATAACACATTTAAAAAACGACGAAAGCATAAAAATGTTAAAAAGCAAGTTTTTTCTCAATCAAACCGTGCATATCCTGCTTAAAAGTTATAATTGTCCACACATCCGCCACTCTTTTTTTATACTCTAAAGGTGCATATTATATATTAATTAAGAACAAAGAAGTAGTCCATAATGGTAAAAATCCATTGAATTAAAAATTACTACTTCAAATTTGCAGAAATAAATTAAATATAAATATCGAACGAAGTATTCTAAATCGGCACTTAAAATTATAATGAATTATCATCTTACTCCAACTAGAGCTTCTTCCGGTTTCCATTTTCGAACACGGATAAATCTAAGCAGGAAGTCATCATCTGTAGGACATCTCAGATTTTTCTCCTCTGCGGAAAACCACAATTTATACACTTAGAAATTTCACTCAACTCAAAATACATAAAAAAAAGGAATGCACTGATAAGCAAACAATATATCAGGAGGCAATATGAGACTTTTCACACAAATCATATTCGCAGTCTACTGTAAAAGGAAAACATTATATTTTTTGATTTGTCTTAAAGTCCAATCGTGCGTGATGCGTCGTCTGCAGATACTCCAGTAATTTGGCATTTTTTTTGCATGCCCTGCGTCTTTACCTTTCAAAAGTGCTCGCAACTCTGTGAGCGCCTCCTTTTCGGAGTGACTCCTGTCCTGCGTAATTTCCATTTTGGTGAGCTCCTGATAAAACGGTTTTAATTTTAACGTTAAATCTTCACTTTTTTCACTTTACTTATTTGATGTTCTCAGACAAGCTTCACACAGCTTTGTTGGGCTATAGCCTCGTGTAACTCGTCAGACTAACAAAATTGAGCAACAGTTGTATATTAACTTTTTCACTCATAAATTTTTCATGTGAAGTTTTCACTCAGTTTACATCACTGGTGAGCACAACCACCATGTTCATAGGTGTCAACGATCCGATCCCATAGACTACAATGAATTGCAGAAAATCCAAAGTAAACTCTCAAAACTAAGATGACACTTTTTTGCGTTGTGTATCCACAGGAAGCTCTTTGGTTTTTCCCTGTTTCCCCTTCCCGTCAAAGAATCTGATCCACTTATTTTCCTGACTTGTGATCCGGCAATTAACTGATGACAAGTATATGGCAAGAAGTGCAAAATGTCTTGTCGACAAGTTTCCTACTCCTTCTCACACATACAAACAATCAGAGCACCAGGTCTAGGACTACTACTAACTATTCAACTATTCGCATGGATCCAATCTTTCGGGTAATGGTCACCAAGATGGAATGAAGCTATGAAGTCAAGATCTCTCTAAAGCCATACCATTTTTTTTCTCCAAGAAAATAAAATAATTACATCCAACAATGGATTGTATCAGTATTTGTATAGCAGCTTAATAGAAGTATCTTGATTACATTCATCCTGCAATCTTGTCCAAACCACAAAGAGCCACCAATGATCATTCAACAACATGATCATTTTTTCTTTCGTATATTTTCATGCTAAACAACTAACTGAACCCGTCATAGGAGAACAATGTTACAATAGTTTGGCTGAGATTCTTTAGTGCCTGCACTTGACATGATACCACTTACACTATTGCAACATAACAGAATCAGCACTACCGCAGGGCCAGCCTACGCAATTTGCGCATCCCTGTTTATTTGTTGCAGCAGAGCAGGATATCTTCATGGATGTGCCATTTGATCTGATCATGAGCACAATCATAGGATCAGGCAGTCAGTCAGTCAGGAGACGAGACGTAAGATGAAACAAGAATGGCTTGGCAAAGTGTGCATGGACTATGGACGGATCCGCACAAGATCCTCAGCAATGTCAAGATATTGCCCAATCTCTACAAAATTTGCCCTTTTTGTTTAGCAGAAAAATACCTAAATCAAAAAAGAATGAAGGATTTTTCGTGTTTATGCACATGATAAAATTTTCATTCTTTATAAATTTTTTGTATGTATCCGTGTACCTACTTGTATTATGTTTCTTTGAAAAATGATTACCTTCTTTACCACAACCACAATTCAAGATGAGATGGAAGCAATGATTCTAAAAATTTTATCACGAGGTATAATGGACAAAGCTACAAGATTGCTTACATCTTTTTTTCGCTTTTTTAAGCGTATTTAGCGCTTGGTTTTTGTCATTATCATTGTTACCACTTTACTTGCTAATTTTTCTTTTAGTTACGCTCGTAGACTTTATTACGTATGTAAATGTAATAGTAAACAAAGTCAGGGTAGACAATATAGCAAAAAAGGTTCCCCCCACTTTTAAAAATTGCAAGTTATAAAATATATACCTACATACATTATGTGTAAACATGCGCAAGCAAGTTGATCATGAACCTTATCGACATAATAATTGACACTGAATCCTACCAGCCGTTGGCGTCATTGTTGTGGTTGTCGTTTAAAAATCTTACGCTTCTATTCCTAAACGTTCATGTAACACAGTTAAGTGTGCATACGCAAAGCTAAAGTTTTGGAAGAACATGTTATCAATGTATCTTATCATCACGCCGCACATATACCTCTTTGCTATCATCCCCATGTGCGTGTTCATATATAGCACACGAAAATAGAACAGCCAAAAAGCAACCCCCGCCACACTGAAGAGAAAAACCTTAACAAAAGTGTTAATGTGAATGATAAGGCTAAGACATACACATACACATGTTATACTGGCTGTTAGTACTGTAATTTTTTGTCATCATCATCATGAAAGTTTACTTGATAAAGTGGTTTGCATTGCATTGCACATTAGAGTGGACTTGGACTACATAGCATCATCCCCAGCTAGAGTTTCCCCAGTCAGTAGTGCAGTACAAAACTAAATGCATAATATCAATTGATAGTCTCCCCAACTCTAACACTTTATAATAAAACGATCGAATCCTTAACCTCCAAAATTTTTAAGATGATCATAATAGTGACAGAAAATAGCTCTAACGTCTTCTATGGATATGCGTATAGCACATAGTATAGCACATAGGTACATTATATTATATTCATTGATGACTGCGTAAGGGCCTCGTACTAAACATTTCTGGGACGCTGTACACAGATACACTTAATTACAAGAATGAAGGATAGTTGGGTCTTGGGTCACCAAAACAAAATATTAGTGCGTCTATGCATCATCATCCTTTCCCTTCATGTGATAGAAAAAGTCTTTCGTTAGTTTTCGTTCGTATCAATTTATCATTCATCCTTCGTTCGTAGCATAGTAGATCGATCCTAGTCTGTTCTATAACTAATGGTATTCAGTTTATAAGGGCTTCCCGAAAGCAAGGCAAAAAGGGACACGTTCTTATCAAGGTAACTCAATGGGCTAGTTTGTAGTTAGTTGTTTATGATGATCTACACACAATTTTGTTTTAGATCTTTCAAACACACATGCTTCCAAGCATGATGCCTTCTTCTGTTATTTTTCTAATACTAGAGTACTATTTTACGTTGCATAATTACAAAACAACCCCTTTACCTTTACCAACACAATATATTGGTAAATCGCTAGAAAATGCTAGTTTTTCCATAAAATGTGTCATATTATAGCCGAGATATGTATAGACGAAATGTAAATACACATAGCCAAATAAAGACAAACTTAATATAATGATTGTAAGTAGACCGTACGTGCCCGAGAACATGAGGATAATTTTTTGATGTTTTGATCGTTTGTGACTAACTATTATTTGTTCGTCTTTTGATTGTAATTGTAATGGGAGAATGTTGTAACTTTTCAATCTTCATTTTTAAAAAGAATTTGAATGTCAAGTTTGTATTACGAAACTGAAATTAAAGACAAATGCATTGTGCCACTTCGGTTTGTAAATGTCAAAGAAGGAGATCATCATCCATCTATTTCAGAAAGGTGACTATTGCGAATCCGAAAGGTCATATCATTTTAGATGCATGAATTGAATGTGAAATTATATATTCCTTTTTTGATTTTTAAATATTGCCCATTTCAAGATGACTCATGCCACATCCCATGTAGAGGAATGCATGGAGTACGTAGATACATACGTACGCTATTTTCATTTTACAGGTATGCACATACGTAATTTGACATTGTGACTCCTTTTTAATTCCAGTTTTCGTACAAAACGTTCAATGTGAAGGTGAATAAGGTTACGCTTACCTAACTATAAAATATTAAAAGGGCATTTTTAATCATACGTGGTAATAGTTATACCATACCTTGTGCATTGCATAGGTATGTAAGTGTAATATATTGACTATGAATAAGATGATGACCATCATGATCATGTGAGAAGAGGAGACGACAATTCAGGTGCAGGTGGTATACATGTAGCATGTGCCACTCCGACAATTGCGGCACTGCGTTTACAACTTTCTTATAAATAAATAGGTAGTTAACGAATATTTCAACACTTAACTTGTCGTTGTAAGTATCATAAAAGCTATTTCAGAGTTTGTTTATTTTGTAGTGTTGTGGTATACCAATTTTACAATGCCTAACCTAATTCACAAAAATGAGTTCAAAAAATATTGGGTTAAGCCCATTATTATATTTCGAGGTAAAGATAAAAGAGTTTTTAACGATGATCTTATGAATTGTGATGTGGACGTCCTTTACTGTCTTGTCACTTCTTGGTCCTTTGGTGTGCCATTTGCCTGTAACAATAATTGCTAATAAAAAAATGTGTAAAATGCATGCAAGCATTACGTTTGATCAACGGACCAGACAAATGCCTAGACATCATGTCATGTAATATGTACGCGTAATATAAACTTTAAAATAGAAAAAGGCGTGATGAGTTTTTATGGAGTTGGTACATGTGCGTGCAAAAACAGCGGAATCGTTAAATCTCAATAATTATCTATAATAATTCTTAGCTAAGATATGTAAAGATGACGATGTTACGTACAAAAGAGTAGGTAATCATATAAAATTCTCCAGTAACAATGGGCGGTCTTCAAGTCGGGATCGGGATGCAAGTCAAGTGATTTTTGTCAAAGCAGGAAAAAAGTTGACTTGCTATATTGAAATTACTATTTTTTTAACGACGATCCCAGATGATTACTTGATTGCAATTTATTTCATGACTTTGTGCATCCAACTTTTATCAGCTACCTGACTAAACGAAAAAAACTGCAAACTTGTTTTTGTGGTTTCTGTAAATCTAGAACCGCAAGAAAAAAGAATGATGGAGTGAGCACGCTAGGTACAGAGAGACGTAATTTTTTGGGGTTGTTTTTGCATGGCGATTTGTCGACGAAGCTGTTTTATTTAGTTTTAAACATTGTTCTGTAAGGCTGGTTGCTGGATCAAGAAAAAACAACATTTCAAGGTTTTTCCTGGCCCTTGCTTGCCAAATATGTTTGCGAAGAGACAAGAACAACCTTTGTTTGATCTTTTTGTTTTAAATTGAACCAAAATTTTCCAAATACTAGTTTACTAACTTGACAAATAATACGCTTCACAGTTTCAGATTCGGGTTTTTCGACTGACTCATTGCATTTTGGAGGACAGAACTGAACAAGAGAAAAAAGAAAGAAAAATTATTGTATGAGAGTAAAAAAATTGTTCACCTATACTTCTAGAAAAAGTAAATATTTTGACAATTTGTGAAAGACGAAAAGTTACTTTACTTAAATTTGTAACGA
>JAQFXM010006683.1:0-12869 GCA_034693345.1 Entomobrya multifasciata | reverse complement strand
ACTGCGAACCTTGACCAGTGAACAGAAAGCAAATTTGATGCGTTTCACCATCCTTGACCTCGCCGCGGAGATACTGTTGCTCTTGAATGACCCTGGCTGCTTCCTGGTAATTATTGGCGACAATGAAGGTACGATGATTAAAAGGAGCTCGTCCAACATTTGCTGAATAAGCGATATTAGCCAGAGACGTGTCCTTTTTATCAGCTTTCCCAGAAAACAGGTTTTCGTACTCGACCAGCAACTCTTCCAGAGCTTCGCTAGTTTTTCCAGAGATTTTAATGATGTGAGTAGGTCTCTCCATTCCCAATGTGAACTTCGGTAGTTCATAGTCAGGTGCTTCTTCAACGATGACATGTCCATCAGTTCCAGTGATACCAAACGAGCTCACTCCAGCGATTCTTGGTTGTCCTTTGACTTTAGGCCATGGAACATTCTCAAGTGGAATAGTAGCTGGAATGGAATCCAAAAAGATTTCGGGATTGAGCGTTTCAAGATTGCGATGCTTTGGTATCAATTCATGTTGCATGGCAAGCACTGTTTTCATGAGACCAGTAATCCCAGAACATGACTCAGTATGCCCCACATTGGTCTTCACTGATCCTATTATCAGAGGCTCTTTTCTCTCTGCTGAGTAGTATGCCTTAGTGATAGCAGCCACTTCCATTGGGTCGCCTACAGACGTCCCAGTTCCATGAGTTTCCACAAAACTCACTTGATTTGGGCTTACGCCAGCATCCTGCAATGCCAGCTGCATAGCAAGCGCTTCACAGTGAACTGTTGGAGTTCCAAGACTTCTGCTCAATCCTTCCTGTGATACTGCAGACCCCCTGACCAATGCCCATATGTTATCCCTATCACGAAGGGCATCACTCAACCGTTTGAGAACCAGAACACCACATCCCTCCGCTCTTCCAAATCCATCAGCTTTTGAGTCAAATGTCTTACATCGTCCATTTGGAGCAATAACATAGTCCATGATGTTACTTGTGAATGGATGCAATAACAAGTTCACGCCACCAGCCAAAGCCAGGTTGGACTCACCACTTCGCAGGCTCTTAACAGCCAAGTCCAAAGCAACGATGGCGGACGAACAACCACTCTCTGTGGCAATACTTGGTCCAGTCAATCCTAAAAGAAAAGATAGCCTTGCAGCCGTTGCCCCAATGCTGTTTCCCATATAAGTCCTAAAAAAGTCCCTTTCTGTAGACCCCTGCACGATATCTCTGTAGTCATTCATCCAGCTTCCAGTAAATATTCCTGTGTGAGTTCCATACAAGCTTAATGGGTCAATGCCACTGTCTTCCAGTGATTCCCAGACGACCTCATGAAGGAGCCTTGCTTGTGGATCCATATAAGCAGCCTCTTTGGGACTGACTCCAAAGAACCTCGCATCAAACTCATCTACAGCAGAGGACAAAAATCCAGCATTCGTTTTTCGCTCCTGTTGAGTAACTCGAAGAGAATGTTCCTTTGTCCAGCGGAATCCGGGTGGCTCCCGAACACCCTCTTCCCCCTTGTACAGCATGTTCCAAAACTCCTCTAAATTATTTGCACCAGGATAACGACAGCTCATTCCAATAATAGCTATGGGCTCATTTCCATAATAGCAAACATTATTTGCAGTAGCTGAAAGAGAGCGTGCTATCAAGGGATTACTGACAAACTCCATAACATCTCCATAGGCCTGCAACCAACTTTTAGCAACGAGCTGAAAAAAAATATTGTCCAATTAAAGATTTAAAACCAGCTCAGTTGAATTTTTTTCCATATACTTCATAACCCAGATAGATCCTGCAGTATTGCATTTGTGTACCTTCTCTTGAAGTCCAGTAGTCAAATTTTTAATAATTCCAAGTTGCTCATGAAAAAGTACATCCTTTTTAATATCAGCAAATTGGATAATTGGGGCATGAGTTCGTCCGCTAAAAGGCATTAAATGTACATTTTATTGTTAAAATTTAATTACGACTAAGTATGTAATACGTGTAAGTGTATGTGAATATATTTTGTGTTACGTCAGTTTCAGAATTGCTCCAGTTTTCACAGAGAATTTCGCAACAATGTCATCCGATACCTTAGCCATTTTCATAGACAAGCATTGATTTCGCAACCAAGTTCGTAGGTAGTTCTCAGAAACCACTTTAAAACCAGTTATTATAATTAACACATTTTATCTATGTATGCTTATCTGTGCAAATTTATTCAACTTACTATTTCCATTGCGACAGAGACTTTCCCGTAGACTTTTCCACATATCCAGTTTAGGAGTAAGCATAAAGAGGGAAAAGTCGATAGAGCCATCCTCTGATTTCGTAATACTCTTAAATCCCACTTCACCCTCAAAAAGCATGTCTACATTTTCCAGAACCTTTGAAAATATAACAAAATCAACTTTACAATTTCATATCCTTTTCTCATTGATTTTACTTTAGAATCACATAAACTAGTACCAATGAATTTGCTGATATGAATACACACTTTTCAAAGAAATACATCGAAAATACAAAAATCTTGGCTAGAAGATCCTCTTCTTCGGGTTGAACGTTCCGTTTATTACTATCGCTCTCGTCCAAGTAAAACACCGCGTCAAACACCTTACGAAGCACGGCTCTGTAATATATTTTGCACAAGTTGTGCCATCAAAAAATTAGAATTTTCCATTTAATTAAGCCTTGTTAAAATGTAGTCCTTTGAGACTTCTTATTGATAGAGTATGTGTCATGTCTGTAATGCTGTTAGTATGTATGTGAACGTTCTAGCTCAAAAATGCTTTGATCTCAAATAAGATTCCTTGGTTGAGCGGCTTTCAACAAGCCAGAGATCAAAAGTCAAAGAACGAAGGGGTTGATTGAGAAAATGAGAAAAAAAACGACGACAAAATATGGGAGCACATTAAAAATTGCTAGTACAACTAACAATTAGAAATCAGTAAAGTATACTGTTTAAATCTATATTTTTTGTAATGTTCTCCAATCTCTGGTTTTTATACAAAGTAAATTTTAAACTTACCGTTTGTCAGAAGACACATTCCTGGACGTTATCACAGCAATGTTTCTAGTAGTCTTCGTTTTTCGTAGGGATTCTGCAAGAACCACCGCATTTTCCACACTTCCATCCTCTACCACACTAGTAAGCCAGATTTCACCCTTTCTTTGAGCTACAAAAAATTAATTCAAATTATCTAAATTTTTTGTACATCTAAAAATATCCGTTTTATATTCATTTTTTTGTAATTTATTGTCTTACCCATTTTAGCTGGATGCTAGCAAAAGGTTGCAACTTTAAAAAGACAAAAAAGTCCTTAAGTACGATATTCTTTTTGCTTTAAGTTTGGATTGGAAACACGCTTTCAAATAGAGTAAACGAATGTAACTGAACTGAACGAGTAAATTAGCATCTTTAGCGACTTTATATACTCCAGCATCTTGCGGCAGGATTTCTGCCATTTCCAACAGAAAAAATATTTTTCTCTTATCTGCACACTTACATTCGTATAATGAATTTCGTCACTAGAAAGACAACGTCGCGTTGTACTTATCTACTATGTTTAGCAGCTACATAATATTTGTTATAAAATTTGATGGCGCACGTAACACGTAACTATTTTTTTATTACAGTGTCCATGCGTCAGTCAGTCATTACGTACAGACCTGTTTTTTTGCGGATCCGAACTGATGATGTAAAAGGAATTTATACTTATAATAAATGAATGTTTAATTTTTCAATTGACCTGAAAATTATTATTAGCATATAAATTGTATGATGGGTAAAAGTTGCACATGCAGAAATATTTAAGACAGGAAATGAAGACCGGTTACTTTTTACTTCATCTTTTTTTAATGTGCTTGAAGTCTGAGAATATGATGGGATACACGTGGGATGAATCTTTTAAGATTGCAGACTCTAGGTCGATAGGATTCTGATAAATTCTAATGATGAGAAATACCTTGTTTATGAACATGGATTCCTTTATTGAGTTTAGCAGAATTTGAAAAAAGTGCTCATATAATTAATGTGCTAAAACTCACACCACCTCTTGTTTCCATCAAATTGAACCATTTTACCTAAAATATTCATGCGCAACGCGCCTGAAAAGCATGTAGACAAAAAATGTTTTGAAAATCTTGCACAATATTGGGCTCTGAAAACCAGTCCCAAAGGAAGGTCTTGAATCGTTACAAAATTTTGTGTATCAAGTTTGGTGTCAACCGGAACCGACACGAACGTGGTCAGGTACATCAGGGCTATTATTTGCTAATGCCTCCTCTTTTTCCTCCTTCTGTGAGTCCATTTGTGAGGTTTTATGGCACCGGACATTGGCAAACCGCATATTTCACAGATGTGCTTCTTGTGTTGCACTCGCTTTCCCATGTGAACCCCTAGAACGTGGTATCTCATATTCGCTAGCTTGGCAAAACGAGAAGGGCAGTGGGGACAAGGAAAACGATTGTTGTGAACCCTTATCACGTGGGCGGGCGGTAACCCAAGTTTTCTTCTTTGGTATCAATAAACTGTATGATAAGCATTGAAGTTGGGTTTTCTCTCCATCCCCTTGAGGGTCTAATTGCTTGAAGGTGAAATCGCCGTAGGATAATGATTTATTTTGGGGATCTTCAGTAAATCTTCGGTATTTTTTACGATTATTCCTGTCTTCTTGGTTGTCTTTGTGTGGGTCACAATTTTTGGGGGGTTCATTCGGAATTTTGGTGTTTCCATTTTTCTTCATCTTTTTCTTTTTACGAGGGGATGGGGCAAGTTGAGATTTGGGATCGTCATTACGTTCATTGTCGTTATCAAGGTCGTCCCAATCCTGAGGAGGAGACTCAGGAGAGGGGACCAGTCTTGGTCATCTCCACCTTTAATTGAGGTGGATGGTGCTGTCTTTTTCAAACTGACTGATTTGGAGGTTCGACGGGCCTTAACATTTTTGGGTGGGGTACGCTTTGCCTTTTTAAGTTTCTTGGTTGACACTTGTCTGGATTTAACATTTTTAACTTTATTAAAGATTCCGCGTTTCTTCCTACTTTTGTGGGGGACTGGGGCTTCCATTAGATCCATTGGAATGGAAGTGTTAGATAACAGCTCATCCTCAATTTTGAGTAGGTGCTCCTCTGCAATTGCCTTATCAGTGGGTGATACCTGCAAAAAAGTATATTCTAAATTAGGAAGTTACTTGAAACGAACAGGACGGATAGTTTAGTAGTTGGAATTGAATGAATATTTAATAGAAATACCATAACAACAGGTAAAACATCGTAAGCACTGGTGTTGTTGCCATCTTGACCTCCGGAAGTGAATCTGGAAATGGGCCTTTTGGTTCTACTTGATTTTCTTCCGCCGCCATCAGTATTCCTTTGACCTTCTATGAGTACCGGTGAAACTACTGATAATGCTCTCGTTCTATACAAAATTAAAGTACATTTTGATATTTTTGACCATTATTAACATTTATTTTTAGAGCAAATATAATTTACATTTATATTTTTGATTAATATGAAATCATTAGCTTACCACTGCCACGTGATTTAATAATCTTGCTTGGCAGACATTTATACTTGGGATCCCTGTCATAAATTCCTTTACTTTTAAAGTCCCCTTCACTCGATTCAATTTTTTCTTTCAATTTTCCAATCCCGTTTTCAATTTGTCTGCCAAGTTCATCCAATTTATGTTGAAGTTCCAGCAAATCAGCTAATTGACATCTGCATGTGACACAAAATGGAAGAGTGCCAGTGGTGTCACCCTTACATTTGATTTGATTTGATGATGTCAAATTGCAGGAGGACATGAAGTTGTGACCTTTTACGGTGGTGGATTGGAGGAAGAGGTGTTCCAATGATTGAGGTGGCTGGAGAGAAAATGAATCCGGAGGTTATTTCTTCAAAAATTCTAAAGCAGCTGAAAAAGGATGCAGAGAAGTAGTATTTAAGTAGGAAGGTCACCAAGGCAGTGATCACTGTACCAGCTTACTTCACAGATGGTCAAAAACAGGCGACAAATGACGCTGGAAAAATGGCAGCATTGGAGGTGCTCCCGATTCTCACTGAACCTGTGGCAGCTGCAATGGCATACAAGTTGCAGTATTTAAGTGAAAATGATGAGGGAAATGCGGGGCGACATATTTTGATTTTTGATTTGGGTGGGGGCACCTTCGATGTGGCTGTTTTGAAGACAAGCCAAGGGAAAATTGAGGTGTTGACTGTGGACGGGGATACGCATTTGGGTGGAGAGGATTTTGACAAGAATTTAATGAATTATTGTGCTGAGGAATTTAAAAAGGTTCATAATGTGGACCTTTTTGCTGGGAAGGATAGTCCAGTGAAGAAAATCAGGGATGATGTCAGAAGAAGATTGAAAAGAGTTCAGGCGGAATGTGAAAGGCAGAAAATTGCATTGGCAACGGCAAGATCCGCTGACATAAATGTGGATAACATTTATAAAGACTTGGATCTCCAAGTGACTGTCTCAAAATCAACGTTTGAGAGGATCAATCAAACCCTTTTTGATACAACTATTAAAGTTGTGGAAGCAGCTTTAATGGCAGCAAAGCTGGATAAGAGGAAGATTAATGATGTCGTTTTGGTGGGAGGATCCACAAGAATTCCGAAAGTGCAGGAAATGCTTCAGAATTACTTTGGAGGGAAGGAGCTCGACAAAAAGATAAATCCAGATGAAGCTGTCGCTCATGGCGCTGGTCTAATGGCTGCAATTAGAAGAGGGAATATTGAGAAAACTTCAAAAGCTTATACGAAAATTCAAGATGTGACGCCCATGTCAATTGGTGTGGAGATTTATGGTGGAGGATTTTCAGCAATTATTCCAAAGAGCACTAAAATTCCGGTCATGCTGAAGGAAAGATATAAGACGGCACATAATAATCAGACTAGTGTGCAGATTACTATTTATGAGGGTGAAAACAGGATTGCGAAGGAGAATAAGCATTTGGGGGATTTTTACTTGAATGGGATTCCACCAAAGGATGCGGGGGTGGAGAATATTGATGTGGAAATGGTGATCAATGAGCAGGGGATTTTGCATGTTACTGCGAAATGCAGTAGTACGGGAACAAAGAGTACGGTTACTGTGACGGAGAATAAGCAGAGAATGGGACAGGCTGCTATAAAGAGATATTTGGCTGAAGTAAGCATTTAAAAAATATAATATGGTATTTTACATAACATTTATGCATTTTTCAGTTATATTATTTTTTTTTGCATTTTGAAGGCCAACTGATGGATTTGAGTCGTGGATGCAGCAGGAAGCACGGAAGCAGTATACAAGTTAATTTGGAAAAAAATATGCTTAATTATTCCTAAAAAAATTCAGTCTTGATTTACGAATTTATTAGCTAAATTTAAACACATAAACTGTCTTGTTTAATTTTGACTTATAGTTTTATTTTCACCATTGCACTAAATGACTCATAATTTTGCACATAAAAATTTTAACGCAAAATTGGGATTATTATTTTAGTACTTTATTTCACAGCTTTTAAAAAACTCAACAAAACTAAGTTATGCATAGTTACAATGAAAAGTTATGCTACGTGCATAATAATACTTAGATTTAACTTTGTACAGGACATTGTCGACATACTTTACCATCAGCATGAGCTTTTGTAGTTAGTAATGTGAGTGCACTGTCAACATCCTGGTAAGCCTTTTTACGAGTTGTCCGCAAATCTTCTCTTCCAAAAACATCTATCCTGTCCAAGTCGGTTTGCAGTTTGCTGCAGTGACCTTCAAGTGTACGATAATCCTTGTTGAAATGCTCTTCTTTGTTTTCAAACCCTCTTATATCTTTTGTCAGTTTTTCGATTTCCATCATCTTCCCCCGAAGGTACAAAGTGCATACATCTGAAATGAATGGATTGACGTTTATGTTACTTGTTTGAGAAATGAATTACACCGAATAATTTTATTATGAATGAGTATTTTTTAAGAAATGTTATTTCTCCTACCTTCTCTTTCTTTGCTTAATATGTCCTGCTCCAACTTTTTCATTCGTTTGTCCACTTCCTTTAACTCGTTTTCCAATTTCGCCATAACTTCAGCTTTTCGATCGATTGGAGGTAGACCAGCCATTTTGAATTATCGAAGTACTAGTAAAATATCACGTAAATTTGAGAGTTTTATTAAAAACGTGTATACTTCGCTGTAAGTATTGAATGGTTATTGAACTGAATGTTGTTGCATTTTGCTTGGTTTATCAAATTTGCAAAGTTCTTCTCGCAGTTGTACTCTTATCTCACTAGGTACTAATATTTACTTTGGGATTCGACTTCAGTGTTAAATATACTGGCAACACAAGTTATACAATACAAGTTATGCATACAGAAAGTACACTACACATATTGAATATTCCATTCATACAACTTGTTGCTTCAATTATATAGATAATGCTACGCAGAAGTACAAGGTCAAAATTATGAACGATAGATTGTTATTTGGAAGCAACCTTTGGTGTTGGTGGTGAAGCCATTATTATACTTTTACATACATACATTTATATATCAAGTTAAGTTAACATATCTTCCATGGTTTGCAAACAAGAGAAAAATGAGAAAAACGAAATGTACTGAAGAAACGTCAGATTAAAACGAAACTAATTTTGTTGTGAAATATTTGAGGCGAGTGTACAGAATGAAATATGGAAAATATTAACCTGTTATTTGTCGTCAGTCGCCACTCGTCACCAAAGCATGTATGATTATGATGCATGATATCTTGGTTTCTCATCATGCATGGATTAATACAAATCTTTAACTTATATTTTAATATAGTGAAGTTGAAATGGAATTATATATATTTATTTAGCCTAACCTAAGTCTCGTTTATCTAGAAATATAATGCAAAACAATACATTTCAATGTTGCATAGACATACGACATAAAAAATCATGAGAATGACAATAATTCACGTACAATTATCCCCAAAATGACGTAAAAACTCGGAACCCTTTTTAGCCACTTGGATGTCGGTAGTTTATGCGCAATGTATGAACTTTGTACTTTGTACCTAACACCTAATTACATCAGTCAATTATTTGCTTTAAATTTAGCATCCTGTGAGGAAAAGAAACGCTAAATTTTTACTTATCACTAGCAGGTGTTTGTATTTGTGTGAAACTAAATTAGCGAGAGTATCGTCGAACTTTTTCCTCAAACTGAATCCTTTATTAACAGTTTTATATATAAGTAACTTTTGCCTATGAAAAAGTCACAAAATCCCATAACTCGATATATTATATCTATGATGGGATTCTCAGGTAAAAAATAAAAAAGCAATGAAATAATATCGAATCGCAGTTTTTACTTTATTTTTCCTCATCCCCATCACTTTTCCTGACTCAAACTAACTTATCATGTATCGTTGAATGTCAATAAATTGCATGTCAGCGTATGATGTTAAACTTGAATGTATTTTATGATTCAACTCAAAATTGTATTTTTACAATCGTTTTTTTAACTCGAGCCTAATCGGTGGTAGGTAAATTATATGGCTTGAATTGTGTAATAGAGGAAAAAGATTTTGTTGACAGTTGTCCCTCAACAAAATAATTGTTGTATATCATAAAGTCACACACAAAACACTCTTACATAACGAAATCATTTGTTAGTTTTTGATTTCATAACTGCAATTGGAACTTATAACAGCGCAGTTTTTGTAGTCCTTTAAATTTTGACGAGAAGAGAAGAGAAAAAGAGTCGTAATTTTACCTGAAAATGGATCACGAAAACTGGAAATACTGCAAAATTTTAGAACAAAATGAATCCGGGGAAATAATTTTGCATCAAAATAACCTTCAAACTTTAATTGGTATTTGTTGTGAAATCACAAACATTGAGGATCCCATCAACCTTGTTTCTTTCATTGGACCCCAATCATGTGGAAAGTCGTTTTTCAGTAATCTTTTAATCGAGTACATAAAAATGCAAAGTTCCTTATCTTGGACAAAGATGATCAAACGTAAAGGACTTCAAGGGTTTAGCTATGGCGTGGAACCAAACGCAATGACGGATGGGCAGCTTATTCCAGAGAAGAGCATCAATGCATTGTACTTTTACCCCGAATTGTTGAAGCTCAAAGTAGATCAAAGGGAAGAGTTCTTTTGTATTTTACACGTTCACCATGGAGACCCGAAAAGCAGATATGATTGGGTTGCCTTGGATGCGGTGCTTGCAATGACGAGTTCAACATTGGTTAACATAATATGGAACGATAAGATTAACAATTAAATCATAAGAGTAAAAACATGCGTACAATATACAATTATTTTGTCAAATAATTTATGCATGTTTCTATTTTAGAACATTTTGTCCGACATAAACGAACTGGTGAACAGTTCTAGTAATTCGTCCGTCAAAGATCGTTTAACCGGAAATGTCATAAATACTCTCAGGGGAAAAGAAATGCGACAGAATGAGAACGTAATTCATTTGGAAGAGTCTTCGTCTCTTCATGATAACAAGGGCTTAGTTAAGTTATCATATCAGCAATATAGTGGTGTTAACAAACTTATGCAAGCAATTTCTAACTTTGTAAATGTCGGGCCTGCTCAAGCAACACTTTCTAATATTCTTGAACGGTTTAAAGATAGTATTAAATTTTTTAATGCGGGCACGGGACTTAATATACCGTCAATGTTAACTACCATTATGCCAATTGAGGTAACAAAGTCTGAAAATGAAGCCAAATTAGTCGACGATTACGGAGAAAGTTCCGTGAGGGAGGAGTCGCCTGTTATGCTGTACTTACCAGGTAGTAGCATGTAACAAAGCACATCGAACTTACGATATTAAGAATTAATTTAATTAATATAAGTGGTTATTTCTTCAGTACACTCTTAACACAATGTTAAACCATCCATATAAACCTAAGCTTCATTTATAGTGGATCTTATGAGTAAATAACTTATTTCATTTTTTTACAGATAAAAGCTTCCATGAGGACCATCTGACCAAACGAATTGAAAATGAACTTTGTCCTATTTTTTATCAAATAGAGTTAAGGAAAATAGGCATAGCAACCTTGTCCCAAAATGCGGGGGAAATTAGCTCTACGCTTAGTACACACTTCCATTCCGCTGAGATTGGAATACTAACAAACGGCACCTGGATCTGTGGTGATGATGTCAAAAAATTCAATGAACGAGGAGAATTACAGAAAGTTTGGTCATTCGAGGACATATTTAACACCATGAATGACTTCACTGATACAATAGTCATAAACCTGGAAAATGTCAATATAACATTAGCCTATTTGCTGAGTATCTTTTTCCGGATGATGAAACAAGCCGCAGAAAACGAGAATAACGGAAAATTTGGACTGTCTTTGATTTCCGTTCCATTTTGGTTTTCCTCTGACAAGCGCAGACAAATTGCGGAGGCGGGAACAATTGCAGGCTTTCATAATGTTCAATTAATTAATGAAAACATGGCATCAGCATATTTTGCTTACACAAGGGGTTTAATCCCATTAAATGAACAACTAGGCGTAATTTCTGAAAACTCGAATAGACTAGACATATCAATTTATTCTTATAACCAAACCGCCAAAATAATTAGATTGAGCGGTCAATCTCCGGTTTGTAATACAAATGAGCTTTCTAAAGCTAATTGTTTATTTCAAAATTCTGAAGCTGATACCTTAGAGCACTTTTTAAAGCCTCGACAAGAGAATGAAATATGCGAAAAGGTCTTAGAAAATCTTCATAAGATGTGGGACTTGGCAAAGTCTTGCATTCAAGGCCGTTTCAACTTTTGCAATAAGTCTGTTTTAGTACTGTGTAGTTCCAATCAGTGGCGAAAACTCCTATGGAAATTTAGTGCAAATATAACAACTCCGGGAAATATTTTATTTCGTAATAACGGCATATTATTAGGCTTAGCATACTTCATTCATGTCTTCGAAACAAAACAAAGTAATTCAGTAGAGCCTTTAATTGAAAATGCAATTCCTGTTAAAATCAAGGAAGTCAGGAGTTAGTAGTTTTAGACACAAAATATGCATTTCTCAACCCAGACACTCAAGACTTCTCTTTTGAGCTTCCCAAGTCTGTTGGCTACTTTAATTTTAGTGAGCACGATTTATCGTCAGGTCAAATAATCGGGAGATTACATTTGAAGTATACGATTCCACCAACATTCAAGATCACTATTGCCTTAAAACGAGTTGAAAACGGAACATTTATTTTGAATTCTGTGGAGTATGTTGAGATTCCTTTGTATTATTATTACAGTGAACCGAAGAGAAAACCGTTACCAGTGTTCTATTATGAATGGCGACAATAACCAACAGTTACATAGACAATAAGTATGTTAAAATCTATAACAAAATGAGCCGAAAATTTGTAGAAACCAGTTTTCGAGGAGATCAGTAGAATTCTTAAGCCAACCAAAGAGAAAGTATTGACTATAATTTAATTTTGTGTATTGTTGAGTTACAATATAATATAACTTGAATGCTGAATGTAATACAAATAAAATATTTTCTGCCATCTTTACCACTTTATTATTATGTTAGACTTATTGTTCCGGAATTAAATTCCTTAATGAAAAAGTCCCTCGATTATATTTTCGTTATGTCAATATCAGTTTCTAAAAATAAAAAGCAATTGTTGATATTTGCTTTCATAATGTTAGCTAAAATCTAATTGTAGTTTTTTCCGATTACATTTTAAACAGCTAGTTCCATAGTACACAAAACTGAAATTAGGACAAAGATTGGAAATACTGCAAAATTGTGGAACATCTCGAAACGGGATTTAATTAAGGAGCATAATGAAACCTAACATGGTTCCCAAATACCCTTAAATTTAATGTTATTAGAAACACAATAGCGATGACATCAAACATCACCAAGGCTACA
>JAQFXM010006682.1:0-12869 GCA_034693345.1 Entomobrya multifasciata | reverse complement strand
ATGCACATTTGAAGCCTCAATTGCTGCCATCCTAACTATTCGATTCACCTACAATCAACGCCAAAACCCTTGCACAACGACGCGAACCTCATAAGCATTTTAGACTGACAAAAGCGGAGCTCGTCCCTCCAGTAATAATAAAGTACAAGAGCACCAGCAAACCTACTCTTTTGACAAAAGGCGGCCACACTCCAAAGCTCACTTTCTTCCACAAATTTTCGATCGGTTCGTTTTCGAAGTGGATGGTAAAACGAAAAGAAATTATTATTTTTGGACAACAGCGCAAGTCGAACTTTTATTGATATCACCAGAGTCGCCCACACTCCAATCAAAGTAATCCATAATTCTTTTTGAAAAGCCATCACTACAATGTCCTGTACTGAGCTGGAGGAAGGCTGCTTGAAAAATACATAGGTTCTGACGGTAACGCCAAAGAAAGTTATTTTTAATGGTTTTTTTCCAGTGAGAATAAAAGTTCAGGAGAAATATTTTGATATTTATGTATGACAAAATGTAATAATATTATTACAAGCTGACGTAAGTGGGATGAAGGAAAGTTAAAACTTTTGCACGATGTTCGCTGTATGAAATCTGATTTAAGGTGAGATCTATCTCATCCGAAAGAAGTTGCTTGACAGTTACACCTCCCAGTGTTCCATTGGGAAGCGGTTTTGGTGAATCTCCCAGCATGATATATTCACTGCATATCAGTTGAAAAGTTTAAATTAACATGACACAAGAAAAATGTAACACTTTAAAAAAAGTATTTTTTCTTTTAACTAACCTGAAATTCATCAAACACTTGAGATCCCAGTAAAGCGTTGCTACATAGCCCCCTGTTATCGAGTAAACTCCCTCATCCGATTCGGTTAGACCAACCCAATCATTATAATTTGCGCCAAACTGAGAAATAAATTCAAAATATCGTTTCCTTATGATTCCAATATTTAAAAGCTGATATATAAAGTGAAAATGCTTTCTTTTAAAAAAATCATTAAAACCTTTACTGACGCTACAAGGCTTTCCAAATGGAAGTTACGCCGTCGTTTTGCAAAGCTTTCCAGTTCTTCATGCAGTGTAGACAGTTGAGGTTTGCTTTTAGCACTTTTGGCATCATCATTAACAATGGCCAGCTCGTTTGTATAAAACGACTTAACGATCTCATAAACTCTTTTCTGTTTTATGGAGTATGCCTCCCACACGCTGATTTTAAGTGGGGAAGAAGTGCTTCCACTCTCAAAAAAGTATACAAAGATAGTACTATCAAAATATAAGTTTGATGTACTCAGAACGGTGTTCATTATACTAAACTGTTCATTTTCCTTTGTCAAGGACTTCCAAAGTATGAATACAGTGGGTTGCCATTTCAGGGTACACTGTTGAGTATCTCCACACTTTACGTAAATCTTTATACAAAACGTGAAATCGACTGGATATTATAGCTTTAAAACACAATAAAGAACTTTTATTATGCAACAAAAGTTATATTACCTCTTTCATAACAAATTCAATGTATTCAGCCGATAAATCCAGCAAAATTAGAGATTTAGTTTCCCCACTAAATATACTGGCATTTACGGATGAGAACATTGATACGCTTACAATAGCGATTGGAGCATAAGCCAGTAATTGCACGTTGTAGAGATTATTGAAATCTACACGTGCATACAAAAGACAAAACACACAAATTGAAAATTCCAGGAAATCAATGGATGTACGCAGATTATACAAGATACATTGTTATTATTCAAGCGTGACTTACCACTCAAACAATCAGTGAGTATGAAAATACTTCCTACATTCTGTGAAGAATTGAACAGTATGTTTTGCAAATAAAAATTTAAGACTAAAGACTGGATACAACTTTCAGCAAGTACAGCAGTTGTATTTTCTTCCTGAGAAATTGATGATGATGTCGATTGTACATGAGGAAAACTAACAAACATTGAAGCAACAAAGGAAATCAAAGATTTCATTGTGATTTACCAACTAGTATATCATAAAGTATATAGATTATTATTTTTTATAAGTCCGATTAAAAGAATGTACAAAAAGGAGCAAACAACGCAGTTGTATAACTTGTATAGAACGGCCCGGCCATTCATGCGGAAGTAGATCAACAGGCAAACAAGACGGCAAGAAACGATTTTTGTGTAGGTGGATGGAAAGAAACATGTACATATATAGTATACAAAATTCAAGAAAATGTGCTCCCCAAGCGAAAATGTTGAAGACAGTATTTTTTTGCTCTGTTATGCGGAAGTAATAATGTCAAGACGTGTTTTTGACGTAGTTGGTAAAGTGAAAGTTGGGATTGGGAGTCCTTCCACCCTCAGTCAATTTTTTCTACTGTGATCTTTTTTCGACTTTTATGTTTCCATCATTATAAGATGTAATTATTTTCCCAATTTTTTATTTACAAGCTAATAGTTTACATAGGAAATCACGTGAAAAGTTCTTTTTGATGGAAGTCAACAAAAGTTGTGCTGAATGTTTACCTATTATTAATGGGTCAATAATGGTATAGCAAATAAACATGAATGCAAATGCAAACGTAAAATAATTTCCTTTAAAAGAGAACTTTTCTCTCAACTGAGAAACTAAGAATTTTATTATTTATTTCTTGCAGTGTTTTTAGTATACTTTGTCATTTTTGAGTTCAAAAGGTACATAATGTCAAGCAGAAAATTATTGTGCCATTGCAAATAATCTGTTGAGCACGTGCAATTATTTGCATACTATTAGTATTAGTCAGTATACGTAAAGCATACAGTCTGATATATCATTAGTAATTTATAATCAATACATCTAGATATTTTACTGGATAAAAATTGGTAATTGACTACATTCATGCTGGCATTCGTTGTCCTCCTCGAGCATCCAATACGGATTTTTATACATTTTTTAATTATTTCCTGAACTCTATTTATGATATACAAAAGATATCTAGTACAGTTACTGTAATTGTACTTTTCGATGCAATGATTTGTCATACACAATACACAGCTTCTAATAAAGCTAAAGCACAAAATAACGACTTCCATCTCTGTGGGTAAACCTTGTACGCAGCTTGACAGCGAAAATGAACATTCGTTCAAGGCAAATTAAATACGAAGCCCACTTGTTGTATAGTTCATTCATAAAGAAACTGATTTAAGTAAGAAGCATACCGTGAGATAAATTACGAGGATAATTGACAATGGCGCTTTTGTGACTTTCTCTGGGTTTTGTGGTATGGATTGGAATGGACAGGTGTAGTTTTCTCTCGACTATACAATGGAAAAGGTTACGGGCCAACCTTGCGAAACATGAAGATGACAAAAAATTGCGTTGTATTATATTTGAAGGTAATAAATAACAAAAGGCTTTTGCTCTAGGTAAATAAGAACGAGCAAAGCGAACGAGTAGGTAAATACTTTAATTGCAGTATTTCTTTAGCGCAGGTTATGTGGGTAGTCCATCTCTCATAATAAGTCATATAACACTCATAACCCAAGCGTCTTCAAAAATTGTAAATATGAAAAACTGAAGTAATTACTCTTTTCTTGTGTAAATACATTAAATTTATTAAAACTGTCCATGACTTTCATACTTTTTCACCTTCAAGCCAAAAAAGCAGCTGCTGTTTACCAAAATGAAAAAATATTAGTTTGACAAAAGAATGCCTGGAATCATTCTGTTCCAGCCAAAATTTGTTGACACGGGTTTTTCACTGTGTCTGGCTTGCTGGATATGAATCTGTTAGTATGTTTTTTACTTTGATTCTTCCTACTGCCTACGCAAATTTCACGCTATATACTTATGTTATGAAAGAATGCTTTCATGGTGCAACTGTACATTTATTACATGGGTTGACACATAACACATGATTTTTTTCTAAAATGTGACACACGTGCATAGCATAGTTGAATTTATTTCTATGTTTAGAAAATACTAATAACAATTTGTTCAAACAAGTAGAAATGAAAAAGCATGTCACTTTATGGAGACAGCTCAAAAAGCAACGTGAGTTACATATTATTATTTTTTGCTAGAATGATTTATAATCCTTGGGATCATCATAATTTTACTCAAACAAAATACTGGTCTATGATCTTCAACCTTGTACTTATTTTGGCAAATGATATTTTATTTCAAAATTAGCTTGAGGTCACATGCTTTGTATTGCGAGTCATCAATATCTCAAATGAGAATATGATTTGAAATGGTGTAATTTACAAGAAACAAAAGATATGTGTAATTTCTACTTTGTGTTATCGGAGAACGCTTGCATTACAAATTTATTTTGCAAGAGAATCGCTTTGATTGTGATTCAAGTTGTAAAAAAGTGTGTCGCACCGCATGTAGAGCTGAACTATTTTTTACTCATTAGTCTAATTGACTGAGATTTCATCATGAAAGCTGAGAACGTAAACAGCTAAATTTGAGACAATTTGAGCAGTGCTAGTGCTACGGTGCATTACACACATGTAGGTTCATACCCCTAGCTAAAAGCAGCTTTTATATTATTTCAACTTTCTCTTGTTTGCTTTGAAGCTACAGAATATTTCAAAACCTTCGTGGTCCAACAAGCATCTTCATTGTTTTGAACATCTATAAAGTAAAAGGCTATTGAGGTACTTAAAATTCCTCTGAGTTAGATCCAAAGAACATGTTTGGTGAATTGTATGTAAGGTATTTAGTTAAAAATGACGTCAAGCTGAGAAGAAAATAAGCTTTTATGACTGACTGCTTTTGTAAATAGATTCGTAGTATTCAACTTGAAGTACCTAAACAAATATGTACTATTGAGTTAATATATATTGGAATTAGGGTATTAACTGTGCTTTAAATAATGAAATCCTTTTGCCTTGTTGGGCGGATATAAAAGTCCTACTTACTCAAATTGTTTATGCACAAGTAATTTTCTCATGGCAGGCCAGAGAAAGCCTCACAAGAAAGAAATATTGAGATGGGAAATTTTCTCCGGAAAAATACTCAGTTCAGTTCAAATAAATGGAACAAGTGACGTGGATGAGAGTTTTCAACATAGAGGTAACTTAATATATAGGTAATAGTATACGATGTAACAATAGAAAAATGGACAAGATTTCCGTTATAAAATACTAGAAAGATGACCAATGTGGCTAAAAATAAAAGTACCTGAAGAGGAAGTGAAAGACGTTTTACTATTCAAGTGTACTTTTATCAATAGCATTTACAAGAGAGCACACAAACTCTACCTGATGCCATCTTTATACTTTCAAACTTTTTAGGAGATATTTGAACCATCTCAATTTGATGGACAGAAAACTGTTAACTTAGGGTCCTTGAGGGAATTAGTGGGTATAAAATTCTATTTAATAATATAAATTGACCTTAGTTTCTTCTTACAGAAACAGTTTTAGAAAACATAACATATTATATATCCTGATTATGTATACATATATGTAATACATATGTAGTAAAGAGATTTAAAAATATTATGAGAATGAGCTGCGTATTTTCTGTCGTAGTTATATCAAGTATTCATATATCAATCCTTGCGTAAATCTTGTCAACGATGCAATGCCAAAGGTATCGATTAATAACAAGGAACGAAGATAGAGAAATAATCTTTTTTTTGAGTAGGCGTTCGATCATGATTAATTATAAGACTGATTTTTTACGTTTCAATGGAATGTCGTCATTGTACGTAGTGATCCACGATCCACCTATTTATACCGTAATATGCCAGCGGCAACACCTTTCCTGATCTTTTAATTTTACATTTCCTTTTAACTTGTCATCTTCCAACACCTACGCAAATCCTTCGAGTAATAATATAATCCTGTCTCTGTTCTACTGTTGCTGTGTCAAAAATCCAAAAAGGTGATCTGAATACTAGCAACTGGAAAGTGTTAGATGGTTTTCATGAACGGAAAACGACACACAGATGTGGAGCAACAAGAAAAGACTAAAAACGTTCTTTTCAAAACGGATACAGCTCAACAGATGTACTAAAACTTCCATGTTACCAACCTTCAAATTAAAAAACCTAATTACATTATATGAGAAATTGGTAATATGGTATAGACATGTATTTGATCCTACTAATTTTTCCTACATCATATATCCGAACATTAGTACAAATAAATGAGGACATAGTTGATAGAAATTGTGAAACTCGAACAGACCGACATTGAACCGCAATGTTCACTGAGGCTACTATTTCCACACATATAGTATCATATTTCAGTGATACTATAACTGTGAAACCCTACTCGAACTTTCATGTTGAAGTTGATGTTTGGAGTTTCACGGCAATTCGTTTTTATGTCCAAGCCATTTCATTTTCTTTCTCCATTCTCCACACTACTGTCCTTCCGTTGGAACTGAGAGGTCGCTTTTCCTTTCTCTTTATACTTATTCCTTAGAGAAAACTAAATAGATATATACCTCCAACAAAAGTTAGATTTGGTAGTCAAATTTTCACTTCTTATCTAAACGGCATGCATATACATATATACAGATAAAGTTGCTCCTGTAGAAAGCGTGCCCGGTAATGTCATTTCCTTCTAATATGTAAGTTGAATAGAATTACTTACATTATATGCACAGTATTTCCTTCAGTATTACGTATGCAGATTCAGCACAGCTTCAACAATAGAGAATAATTTATACAGAAAATCAAGCCACATTCAACAATGCCCAACAGGAATATTAATGAACATGTGTGTGGCACAGAATTTCCTGTCCAACTTCTAATACATTACCGATATACATATTTTTGGCGTTTGTAAAAGGGAATTCTTCTATATAAGGCAATTCTATGTAACTTTTATGCATGTATTTAGTATAGATATGGGGAAAGTTTGGAAAGAAAAGTGATATTGTGAACAAACATGCCTACAAGTTATTTTAGTATGTTGCAGTATACGAAAAGAAAGCATTTGAAGCATTAGATATGCTCTTTATCACCACTTACTTTATCTTGGCCATGAGCATACAATGATATGGCAAGTATGATACTTGCAAAGCACTTGTATGTAGAGAGGGCCCGTTATTTCGCTAAGCAAAAGTGAAACTAGTTTTTTATCTATTCTCCTTTCTTTCTTCTCTTCTGTATTTTCTCCAGCTATGGCCTTTCCCGGTATCAGGCAAGACAGACAAACTTATTTCTTTCTGTCGGTAGTACTTCGACTACTGCTCGGTTTGTAATATAGCTTCCTACGCATTTCTACACGAAACGTTATACACTCTCTGGTACGTATTTTTCCCCTGCTTTCCAAGTCATTCCTTCAGAAATACGCTTTCGTGAAAGGCCTAAGTTGAGTGTGCGAGAGAGAAAGCCAAAGACAACCAGCCAGCCCTTTTCATATCTTCAGAGTTACTCTTATTCTGCTTTGGCTATTGCAGTAGTCACAGTCAACCTACTTTTCTCTCGCATTCTCCGTGAATTTTATTTTGTGACTACGGAGGAGCTAGTTGGAAACACCATTTTCTCCTTCCTCTGCCTGTTCCTTTTCCCTCATATATTCCATTCATTCTTCCGTTGACTGACTTGCTTGGTTGACGTTGACACGGAACTGGATGAGCTCCTATGGGATGCTCTCTTGTTCTCTTAAGTAAACTGCTTAACTGCCCATAATATTTCAGTAGAATTGCTACTCCGCTGCTGCTGTTCCTTGCATTTTTATTTGCCTTTTCGTTTACTACTACTGGTTTGAATTAACTACTAGGATAATATATAGACAAACAAAATACACAAGGCAAAAGTGGAATTCAACCAAGCAAAAAATGAAAAGAGGAACTTGTTGTTGCTCTTATTTGTAATTCAGATCTTGTCTCATTTCGCTCGTTCAACCAGATCGTTGTACACCACCACCATCCTAGTATCATTCCCAACTACATACATCGTGATTGTGTTGTAATTTTCAGCTAGACTTGTTCTCTGCTCAATTTTTCAATATATAAAACATAAAGTAAATAACAAACAGTTCTGCAAGATAAAACCAAAAAAAACACATACATTTATTCATTCACGATTATTTAATATAAACCGTTTATACGATTGAAAGTTATCACGTTGTCACCATCTTTATCAGGCTCTGTTCTGGTATTTGACGTGGCTTACATTTTTAATATTATTAACCCGTTCTATCTATAATTGCTAACTTGGTCTGGTCAGCCTCAGCCCACCCACACTACTCTCTAACCTCACCTTATACGACTTCACTCAACTTTCTTTCACTGTAACAAAAATAAACACGAGAAGAGAAAACAAGAAGAAAAAAATAGAAAATTTATAAAAGCCAGAGGCATACTTGTTTTTCTGGTTTGTTAACATCTTATACCTACCCATCTACCTCTACACTCATCCATATTATAGAACAACATACATACAAAAACATAGATTACTCCACAGCCACTATACTCTATATAGCGTGCCAAACTTACAGATTATCGATCTGTATACAAAAACACACAGGGGAAAAAATCACACGCGATTCTTTCCATCTTGCCTTTCTCCTGAGTGAGTGTTTCTTCCGTTTTCTCCTTCAGCAGCAGAACCGTCGTCGTGTGTGCGTGCTTACGTATAAATTTTTTATTTACTGTACTCTATTCTCCAAACTCTATAAAAATAAACGTTCGTTCATTGCTGATGTGTTTTGGTTGAGGGTATACCCCAATTTGATATCGTTAACCAAGCTTTGGATCTCCACTAACCGT
Source organism: Entomobrya multifasciata (assembly GCA_034693345.1). NCBI lineage: Eukaryota > Metazoa > Arthropoda > Collembola > Entomobryomorpha > Entomobryidae > Entomobrya > Entomobrya multifasciata. The sequence continues at coordinate 4,178 of JAQFXM010006682.1, read as the reverse complement.
TCCTTTAATCGCTACGCCATCAGTCGAAGCGGTTTTTTGGTTTTTATTTTTGGACATCCCGACAAAAATTAAGCGAACCACAGGATAGTATTTTAATTACAGCCTTACATAAACATATACACACAAACCAGCAACCCACTTTTATTTTATTACCATTATTAAATGCTGCTCTCGCAGATGTGGGAGGAGGAATGAAACTGTGTGAAAGATTATATCGTTATTAATCGTGTAGTTTTCACTGTAACACAGCATGACAAGCAGAGAAGAAAACAGTAAGAGTTCTCGTAGGAGTCGTTAAATTTTTTGGATGCTGCTACAAAAAGAAGTTGATGGATTAGACAGCATTCGCCAACTCGTTCCGGTAAGACATTTCATGTAATATTATCTAACTTTCACCAGAAATAACATCTTCTACAAGAAAATATGTCAGTATTTTCAGCAAGTTCGAAACGCGTAGGAAATCAATGACTACTTATCTCGATTAGTATGTAGGTTATGTCTATTATGTGACCACTTGTTTCATCACAGGGGCTCAAATACCCCTAATCTCTTTCATTCATGTTTCCGCATTTCCTCGTGGCCTTTCCTTGTTGTTATCATAACTATCACTGCTTGTAAAATATTTGGATTGGATTTAGTAATTTTATGGTGAAAGCATATCTAATCTCGTGTATCTATTTTATGCACGAACAGGTGGAAAGAGAAAAGCCCTAGATTACAAAGTAAATATCATCCACTAGACGTTCCGCCCATTTTCCAAAATTGGATTGCCTCAAAAGGTCTCCATTTTAGCATTTTTTTGAAGCGAGTAAGAGAGTGAATTTACCAATATTTGCTGTCCCTGAGGAAGGAAAAAAATAAAATGGCAAAATCCGACAAGGAGCTAAAACCACTTCTTGATAAAAGCTCTACTCATCATCACCATCAACAAACGCAACAGCAACAACACACCACTTCTACCCAAAAGAAACACACGGGGAAAGGTAAAACTAGCTCGAAGCCAAAGCTATTCAGCGTTTCAGAAACATCTGTCGAATGCGCTGAACCCTCAGTAAAAGAAGAGCGTCATGGCCAATGTAATGAAAAAGATGTAGATGAATTAGAGACACAGAAAATGAAGCAGAAAAAGTCCACCCAGGCAACTTTAAGCCCACACCCACCACAGCAACTGCAAACTTCAACGGGAGAGTATCTTGATGACGGGAAACAACCAACACAGGCGTTTGGGGTGAAAAGCTACTTACATCACTTTTACGAAAGCGTCAGTCAAAGTCAAACCCCATCGCAAGTGAGTTATTTTCCTTCATACTTTATAAATTTCAAAAATAATACACAAGTTACATTTTTCACAAGCCGATTTAACCAGTTTCATGCAGAGTTTTCATTTTGAAAGACTTATAATAAAACTGTCAATTTTTACATTATATTCTGATATTATTTCCGTTGCTCTTAAAACGTTGAAAGCCTTGAAGCTATATAAATAATAGAGTGCAGGTACATATGTTTACTAAAATGTAAAAAAAATCCTTTGCATGATATATGTTGGCAATATGCTTCATCTCATCTTACACTTTTCATTTTTCGTAAGGATTCACCCGGATTACTGTGCGGATGTAGAGCAACTTTTTATATCAATACGCCCACATAACGATATTATCTGCAACACACTTTCTCCTTTGGTGTAATTTCTTTGAAAACTTTCTCCTTTTATCCTATTGTAATTCTGGGAAACTTCCAACATTAGAATAAAGTCATGCTCATGCCTCACAAAATGTTACTACATGTATGCCATTAAAGCTTTAAGAATCGATAAAGTTACACCTTTTATGGAAACAATAAATGCCTTCATTCAAAATTGTCTGAATACGTCTTTCATCTTATTACGAGGCTTCGTTAACGACTTTGTTTAAAATCATGGCTTCAGGGAAATATTCTTGTTTTTGTAGCCGTCTTTCTACAAAAATTCAATAATTAGAAAAGCTGAACGTAATTCTTTTAAGCTCACTTGAAGTATACATTTAAAGAAGCTAATAAACTGAGGGTAAGACTATATTTATGTATAGTGGCAATTATTAAAATAGATACTTTGTTCATTCATAACACCCACACAGTTAGGCATTTTGTTTAATTTATCTCAGGATGTTATGTTTCCCACGCCTAAAATTTGCCCGCAGCCATACATATTATGTATGTGCATGTTAATAAAATACCTATAAACATTTTATCACATATACTAAAAAGGGTAACGGTAGTTTTATAACAGGGCATTTAGGTCTTCTTGTTTTTAAATCGTAATTCTCAAAGGAATTCCTGTGAACTCTATACATACATACAAAAATATAAAACCACGTATTGCTTCTACATAATTGGATTTTATCTAGAAATTTCCGCTTTCAGATATGAAATGTTTACAAGATTTGTAGTAATCTTTGCACACAATTTTACGTAACATTCGGCCAAATAAAACTTTTCAAGTTTTGCCCTAATATTTGACATTTTAGACTAATCCACTCAATGTGGAAACGTCATCCAATCCACAATCCGACCAGAGAGTACTAAAAACCGACGTGTAGACTCTTTTTCACCATGTTTAAACCCCATCATGACACACAATACACGACACAGATCAATAAAAATTGTTTGTTGATTCCATCCGCATGTGGCTATTGACAGATAATACTAGCATTAAAAAGGATCAATCCCATTCCATCTCCTCCAGTAGTTTTCATTATCTGATCTGGAATCAACATCTATGTATTCCATACGTATGTATGTATTTAGTATTTGTTCTGACTTGACGTGACTTCCACTATTTTATCCACTGGATAAACACCCGTACCCGTATGTACGTGTACTAATGGTTAATGTTGAATGTCTTTGTTGCAAGCTTCCTGTTGTAGCAAAAACATCGCAGAATAGGCATAGATAAGAGATAACAGTACATAACAAACCTTTTCGCACTTTTATAACTAATAATAATGTTCATTGTTCGTGATGATGGCTCACTTTGAAGGGGAAATGTAGAGAAAATCTCTATAAATGTTGCTTCTGGATTTTATACCCGCATTGGACTGGCGGAAAAATACTTGTTTTGGTAGAATGTGTCAATTATAAAACAACCCATGTTGGTTATATCAACGTCAACGTGTTTTTCACATTAATGGAAGCCTTCCTAATATCCAATCCAACTTCCTTTACGAAAGAGAAAGATACATTCTAGTGAAAAATTTTGCTGTTGTTGAGTTGGCTGTTTCCTTCCTTTTAATGTAAAATTTTTACCCAAAACACGATTTACAAAATGGTTATTTCCATTATAAACTTGTTATAAATAGATTTTCTTGTCTAAACAAGAATTTGTACTGCAAAAAATAAGGAAGAATTCTGAATGTAGCAAACTAACAATTGAGACTTTTTTTTTGCGACATTTGTCTAACTTTCCATTTTGGAAAAACACTTTGAAGTTCTTTCAACTTACAAATGGAAAAATACATAGCGGAAATAGAAAAACTTCTGTGTGAACGCTTTTCATATAATTGTAGCACAAGTTTAAAAGCAGATTCATTAAAAATACATTATTGTCAACACTTTTTTGCATTCATCCATTTGCAAACGAAAATCGAACTTCAAATTTTTACAAACGAGAACTTCGCAAAAATATGTGTTGTTGGTTTTAAAAAAAATTATCTTCTGTTTTTAGCTGTTTTATAAATTTTATTCTACTCGAAGGAGCTGTTTCTAGTGTTCCAACAAGTAAAGGCTTACTTTTTTAGAATAGAATAGTATAAGTAGTTTAACAGGTTAACATAACTTGCATATAAGACACTTGAAAATTCTGCGTAGCTTCTAGAATTTGAACTACCGCGCCCACGCAAACCAACCTTACATTACCAGCCCTACCAACTACATTAAGAAACAGAGATCACAAGACATGTAAATATTTAGTAATAATATTTTTAATATCACGCTACTAAGATGTTTACATTGCTGCATATTATATTCTAACGTGTAAGGCAAGTGTACAGATTCTTTTTGTACAAAACACGTTTTGTTTCTACTCACTGGGTCCTTGGGAAAATTCATTATAAAATATTATGTATTTTTATATGTTTATGCAGTAGCGTAGGTGGTTGTAGTTTTATAATCTAAATACGTACAATTAACATGGCAAAATTCGTTCG
>JAQFXM010006681.1:0-12869 GCA_034693345.1 Entomobrya multifasciata | reverse complement strand
TGGTCTAGGGGTATGATTCCTGCTTTGGGTGCAGGAGGTCCCGGGTTCAAATCCCGGTTGAGCCCTACCATTTTTGCACGTTTTTAAATTGACATTTTTATGTTGGCATTTGCATTGGCAATATTGGCATTCTTTTGAATACTCCAACTTTATGCATCTGCTACCTATTAATTTACGATGCATGTTAAGTTGAGAATCAGCAGTACCAATGTTTTCTGTATTAAAGGGATTTTGATATTTGTTGACTTTTTAAAGATTTTTTTTTGATTACCGACATGAACATTTTCGAAATATGTAGTTTAGAGTTAAGCTTCCATTGTTGGTTATTTATTGAACAATTCCTTTACTATTTAATAAAATCTGAAAAATAATTGAAATTGTGGTTTGGAAAAGACAAAGCGAGGTTCTACTATGTACCATATTTACGTGCACTGTTCTTTTACACTGAAAATTGGATTTTTTTGTGTCTCTCTTCATGTTACTGTTTCCAGTTTCTCTAAAATGGTGGTTGGAAACTAACTTGAGCTGCCACCAACATTAATCGAACATCCAAATTGAAGCCAAGTGAAGGAAGCACTTTTTAGGACCAATAAGAGAATTGAATAGGTGCACATTAGGGAACATATTAGCTCGTTAATGACATGACATAATATTACCTTCAATTTTCCATAGGATACGCTGAGTTGAGTGTGTGGGTATGATAAAGGACTACGTACACACATGCGAATGTGACATAACTACATTTTGAAAATAGGGCAGTGGTTAGGCGGTTCGGTGAAACTATTTTTTGGATTCAAAGAAGAAGAAAGTTAAAATGGAAAGAAAAGCTAGACCGCAGCACAGATGAATACTCGCAGTTTTTTATCAAACTGCTATTGATTTCTTTACCGTCACAGCCATTCACGGAGAAAAGATTATGATAACATGAAACTCAGTCTCGAAAAGGTAATAACCTCTTATTACTGAAAGGCGAAATACTTATAAAGACAATATGCTCCTAAAAGATAAAGTGATGTTGTGTCGAAGGTCTGGTGTGTGATGTAAATATGTATAGGATGTATATAGCTCATATGCATTATATGGATGAGTATTATGTGTGTGTGACACAATTTCCTGTCTGACCAAATTTCATTTTTTTATTTCGTCAATTTTCCAAACCACCAAAGATCAAAGGGGTACATTATTTTGTTTGAAAAAAAGTTCACTTTTCCCAGTTGTGTAGGAAGCAGAATGCCCGGAAAGAAGAAAATGAAAGATCAAAGGAAGAAAAGAAAAAAGATGCAGGAGGAAGAAAGGAAACAAAACATCACAGTTTGTAATTTAGTGGTACATTTATAGTCTGGGGCACATGTCAGACGCTTCCCAAGGAAATTGAACAATAGCAAACCTTGCAAAACTTACTGATTATGATGAAAGAATACATAAAGCATACATAATATGCGAACAAAGCCAGCTTTATACGAAAGTAAACATGTGTATAAAACATATAATCTATTGAGAAGTTTTACAAATACTGCCTTCTTTTCTTCGGTATTTGATTAAAGGTTAACCGACACGAAGCCAAAATGGACTACTGTATAGTTTTGTTTAGTGCAACATTGCACCCATCCTTTTTTATGTCCTTTCTTTGTCGTGTCGACGTATCCTTAAGTTTTTTCTTTTTTGTAATAGTTTCGATTTGCTTGAATGGTTATGTTAAAAGAAGTTGGAACTTTTGAGGATTTGAGGAGCATTGAAGAAATTGCAATTGGTTAGGTTGAGGTTTTACTTGGTTTTTTGGGTTAGCTCGACCGTGTCCAGTTTTGCAAAAAAAGGGGGCAGGGAGCAATGAAGTAAACAAGACAAACGATGACAGGAAGATAACAGAAGAACAAAAAAGAAAGACATTTTTAAAGGAATGAAAAAGTATTTCAGTTTGCAAAAAAATGGAAAAATGTGTGGAAAGAAAATAGTGTGCAATGGCATGATACAACTGGCATAAAGGTCATGTTAGGTTAGGTCCACTGACTTATACAGCCAAAAAAGTTCACTTTTCCTTGTGCATGAAATATTTATCTCAGGGAAATACTTAAACTTTTTTGTGTAATACTACTGCAAAATTGAGGTTGCGGGTAAAAAAAGATACAATAGGACAGGACAGGACAGAAAATGACAAAAACTGAAAGTAAAAATCATACAAAATATCTAGAAAGGCAAGAAGATTCTGTGGAATGATATGAAAGGTCAAAGAGAACGGATGAGTGGACTGGACATAGACATGAAAAAATCAATAATACATGAGAACTGCATAAAAGAAAATATTTTATCCCATAAATATGTAAGTGAACCATTTCAATAATTTTATTGGGATCAATCTGTTTGTGTTACCATTTCATTTCCATTATGTATAAAAGACTTATGTAAAGAGTTTACGTAGAGCTTACCTTCAGCTGAGCCCGATTATTCGGATTGTACTGATTGGCAGTGCGATAAAAGGCTGGCAGCAGGACACAAATCGTGGAGAGTCCAGCCCCAATGCGAAATCCCTGAGACCACTCCAAGTGTCTACTGAAGCTAAGGTACAAAAGGGAGAACAAGGTCACTCCCACTCCCGTCCCTGCCATCACCACTTGCTCGACAAATTGGCGGCGACGACGAAAGTATTCCCCAAGAACAACTCCAGAGCTCTCCCGAACTATACAAGAGCCAATACCACCGACGAGACCAAAACTGAACAAGAAAAGAATTTCAAAATTTTATTCTCCAGTAAAAAATAAGATTACAAGTTTTAAATCAAGTCACAACTCACACACAAGTAAAGTAATATTATTGGCTTTCCTCGTGTGTGAGTGAGAGAGTAAAAGATAAATATGTCATGCTGATCACAATGGTGGTTTATTGTGCAGCAGCAAAAAGCAATACGTCCCGACAAGAAATACCACTATCTGAGTCAATGGTGTATCCAGCGCACACACCCATCCAATCATCCACATATTTCTTTACAATTTTTCTACAAAATGTCTTCTACCTGACATGAATTCCAGAAAAGAGCTAAACTTCTTTTTTAACATTGAGCTCACCCTTCCTTCCTGTTCAAACTATTTTAACCCAGTTAGTTCAATATCTGCAGGCTTCATTTTCAAAACTCAGCCAACCACCCACCCACACCCATTCAATCTATAAACTACTGACTCAAGAGAAAAGTCAAGAGTTAATATGAAAATGTAAGTACACACTGCATAGTATAGAAGCTGGAAAAGGAGAAAGTACATATTTACTATTTTTAAAGTCATACACCTCCCTCTTCTTCCTATTTTTTACTGGTGGTTGTTCGAAGTATTATTATTGCTTTAGTTGACTCGACAGCTCAACTCTCAAGTCGTCACACGCCAGCCAGCACAGAAGAAGAACACACTTGGTAAAATACAGTTATGGGTTGCGACACACATTTTAACAAAAGAGTTCAAACTCCCAACATCCCAAAACGACAATTCTCACAAGACAGCAGTTACTGTGCGAAAAAATAGTGCGACTGCGACTGCCATAGCTAACTTACATTTTTCTAACATAACAAAAACTTTTAAAATGTTTATTTATTACCTACACATACATAACATATTACACAAACATATGAAGACCTACATTGGATTGGTACACAGTACACGGATAAAGATTTATACTTCTTTTTGCTTAAAAACAGGAGAAAAACTGACAGTTTTTTATAACGCAATTTCCTATCGCCATACATAAAGTACGATGAAAAATTGTGTCTGTTTGGCCTAGCTATACTTCAACATTTTAACTTGCACACATATCTTCGTAACACACGTTTTACTAATCTATATATTTGCTTTCACTAGGTTCTTTTAGGCCATGCAACTGTAAGCAGCATAAAGGATAGTTGATGGAAATGAAATCATCCACGACAACCACTCTTTCCCCCACTTCCCTTGTTTGGCATGTGCTATTTTCGATTTACCAAGTCTATGCAATATTGCAATTCGCTTACTTTTAAGAACGAACTGTCAATATGTATAAGTGCCAATATATTTTATTGAGAGATTTTATATGTAAATCTTGAATTTTGACTAGGTGATATCCTGCCTGAATTTTTATAGAAAGCGGGGGAAAACTTGTTTGATTTTTGATGTTAAATGCTAGAATATATTTTCCCTCCTTTTAGTACATATCATACATACACCAAAGTGGTTGCGTAAAAAAGTAGAATTGCTAAAGCATTCACGGGCTGATCTGCTTTTTAAAACAATTTTCTAAAAGGATTCATGTATCTTTAACATCGCACTTGACTAAATTACAAAACAAAAATTTCTAGACCTAGTACCTGAACGAAACGTACGTACGTTACTACATTTGTGTGTGTAAATGCGTTTGTATTAGTGCTCATGTGGTTACTTTTCACCAACTGTTTTGTAATGAAATTCAATCGCTTGGAAGAAACGAGCTGAAATTGTTCCCCTGCGATTTTTAGTGCGGATGAAACTGTACTTGTGTGGAAACGATATCTTCCGAGTACAAGGTTTTGCTTGTGGAAATTCAAGACAGAGCGCACTTATCAATAATCTGGCAAGAGAATATTATAATAAATACTTTTAGTAAAAAACTTTTCAGGTGTCAAATGGCTTAGACGGCTCCTACATACACTATTACTAAAGGACAGAACAAGAAAAATGAAATATGCTAATCTCTTCTGTGTAATCATGTTAATTTAATTATTCAATTTAAATAGTTTAAATATTTGACTATACTCGCTTTAGTAAAAGCATAAAATCCCGACACCAACGAAGGTCATGAAAATATTAAGTTTAAAATATCTTTAAACTGGGTCACTTGAAATTTCAAAGTTTTGTAGTATGTGAGTATACTGTTTGCATACTTTTCTCTGCATAGAAATATCACACAGATGCTTCATTTTACACGCTTGCGTATCTAACAAGAACCTTCCTAGTACCAATTCTACAAATATAACGACAGGAAGTGGCTTAAGAAACTTACTCACAATACCATCAAAAAATATGGTTATGTCCCTGCATTACAAATACCTGAGCTGAGAATGTATGTCACCAAGTCAAATGGTTCCATTAGGAATGAAAGAGAATAAAACGCCGGAATTTTTAGTTGGAAGCACACATTCATATGAAAACCTGCATATTTCAACTTTACACTGACTGAGGCTTGTTTAGATACTACATGTTTTCTTCATCCAGACAGACATTCTCTTCTCACTTCCAACTTTATCTTCACACTTTGCATTTTTATGAGTAAACATCCAAAATAACTGCCTACATACATTCTCAAACACTTATGTTTTCTCTTAGTCTAACTGCTTTTGTGTATTACACAACATACGGCTACGACTAATATGAATATTCAGTTTTTACATACTACAACAATGCATGTTAGGTGTAATAGTAATAGTCCCTTAGTTCTTACAGATTCATTTATCTTTGCATACATTTGAAAAGACGGACAGTTGCCATTCGGAGAAATAAGTACATCTAGTATACACCTAAGCGGATGAACGAATGAGTTTGCGAAACAGTAAAATTATTCTCGTGACTCCTTTACTATTGCAAAAAAATCTTTCTAAAATGAGCAAACTCAAGAAAATAAAATGAAAACGCGAAACATTTTTTTCTTGTTTTTAGTAATATTGCTGGAAAAAATAGTAAGCTTGTTCTCCCTGGTCGGCTTGTTGCTGCTGCTGATAGTAATATGAGCGATCCACAAACAAGGTGTCAGCATGAATAAAAAAATACAATTCTGAAAAAGAAAGCACAAACCCCACTCCATACTTAGCACTCACCTGAAAAAGATTTGATGAAGCTCGGTTGCAAAAGACGTGAAAAGGAGTGAAAGTGGGAAAAGAAATCCCCCAACAAGGGACAAAATACGGACATTTTTACGACGACATAAATTGAACACCAACGGCGAGCAGACACTGGACACTGACCAGGATAATGGACCCAACCAATCTAGAGAAAAAAAAGATAGAAAAGAAAAATCATTCTCATTGTTACTTAAGTACATTGGAAAAAGAAAAGTGGTGGCATGGTAGAACGCACGAATGGTCACTACTTTTCTTTTCCTTTCTGGCTAAACCGTTATATTAACCTTTTGTGTTAAATGACATTGCGTAGAAAAGTAAACCAAACATAACAAGGAACCATTTTTTTCTGACGATATTACATTTTATATTGTGTACTCAACAAAATAAGAGATGACCACACGCTTCTTTAGTTGCGTGAACGCTTCGCATTTGAAACCTTTTAGGGTTTGCCTTGACTCCTGTTATTCATTCAAGTAATAAAAAATATACAACAATAATAAACAATGTGTAACAAGCACAACTGTTTTCTTGGCTGGGTGTGTTCTACTAAAGTAACAGAAATAGCACACTTGCTGTTTTTAAAAGTATGTACAATATACATATTTTATGTATCCCAAATAATAAAATGAAAATGCTATGTTTCTGCAAGAAATATAATAAAATAATCTGTGATTTGATCTTTTTCACAAAGACTCTCTCAAACAAACAATGTACTCTTGTAAAACGTTTGATCGTTCAAGGGGTACTTTTGTGTCATAATATTGGTCCTCAAAAAGGTTGCACTGTTAAAGGAAGTAGCATTAAATGCAGAAAGTAAAGAGTGTGAGTGTAACAAAAAACAAAAATGAAAGTGACCGATATACAGAGACGAAGTTTGTTTTCTTAATAATTATAGCTTGGAGACTTTTTTCCGTTGATGAGATCAATCGTTATACTAAAAAGCACAACAGTAAAAAATGGTGTATAAGGTAAGACTAAGACACAAGGCAAACAAAGGAGTGGCACTATGTGTTTTATTGTTTAGAAACAGACGCTACATGTAAGAACGACCGTATGTCTGCTAAGTGGGTAAAGACGAGGAGGACAAGAACACTTCACACGTACAGGACACCTGGGTCCACAAGGGTCATTCTGTTATATCTTGGTCGGGGACTAGACATTGTTTAAATTCGTATGATTGTACTTGTAGTTTTCAATGATATGTACCAAATAAGCATTTTTGCTATTTGTATATTATTTTATAAAGGTTTATAGTCAAGATTCAATTCAAATTCACTTAATCGAATGCTACACGTAAAATGAAATTGAAAATTGGAACGATGTGGGTGAAAGTCTAGATTATTGGAATGGTGCATAGACTGGCAAAAAATTGCAACGTCGCTGGTCGGCCCGGGCAAAAATGTAATGGAAGTTTGGAAAAGTAGACTAGTCGCACCCTCAATAGATATATACATACATGATTAGTTAAGAAAAATTGTAACTGGTCCAGGTGGAGAAGGACGACTAAACTCGTGAAAATAAGGAAAAGACAGGAGTAGAATGAACAGCTGCATGGAAAATAATAATAAGTATTTATTTGCTAGTTTCTCCTTCCACTGTAACGAAATTGAGACATGAAGTATAATGTAGAGAAAGTGTATAGCTATTATGCATATTATGTATACTTGAAAAGAGATCAAGAGGTTTATGTTCAATTGCCGTAAAGAATATTAGGTCAGGTGGGCACACGGGAGAACGCAAACAAAAGTTTATGGAAATGGAAACCTGAGAATTGAAGTTTATTTCCCCTATTATAGTTCCACTGGAGAGGAACGAAAGGGAGGATATGAGGACAAAAGAGGTAATTAAGTGGTCATTTATGTCATGCCGTGCAATTACTGATGCTTATTGGTGTGTGGATTGTAGGAGTGGAAGTGAATGTATTGGGATTCGGTTTCCTGGAGCATATCAAGTTTTTTGTAACAGTAGATCTCAATTATACTACCACGTTGACATGGAATAAAGAGAGAGAAAAGTTGTAAAAAACAATGTTATTTTATTCGGTAAGCTTTCTTTTATTTTATTATCGGATTTATAGGTGGATCGGATGAAAGGATACATTATTTTGTGAAATAACATTCCATTCTAGGCATATTGATAATTTAGGAACTGCTTTTTCCTCTCTTATTTTGCATGTAAAAGTACGCGGAATGGCTATATGTACATGCAGATACTGCTTGTGTTTCTTTAACGTTGTCGTTGTACGTAAAATTTTCTAAATGTAATTATCGATACAAATTCTTAGTCATTTTATGGAACAACTCAAGTTGGAAAAATAATCCGTGTTTGTTTAATTTTCAAGATTGTCAACACTTGCATGCTATCATGGCTCATCACAACATACATCATTTTTGGAAATATGCCTCCCAGCTACTCCATGGCCATTGGCTTTTGGCTGTTGTTGTACACAAACTATTTCGGGATATACGTAACCTTACTTGCAGAAGCCACATTTTATAGGAATCAAGATGTCTGGTGGATTAACAGACTTGTAAGAAGAGTACATTTTGCTTATTGAGTTCTTTACATCTGATTTCTGTGTAAGCTGAGCAATAAAACAGTCAACATCAAAACTTGAAATGTTTTACAGACTCAAGGCGGAATAATAGGATGTTCGGTTTGTTTTTTCATTGGCTCTATTTTATTCTTTATTCCTTTAACTGCTGAAGCTATGATGTCTTTCAGTAAAACTTATTACTCGCTTTATGGGAACATTCCTCCATTTTTGGACAACATGCAGAAAAAATTTGTAAGAATCAGGATGACAAATGGGCAAACCGTTGTAATGTAATACTGTTGGTGAATAACAATGATATTTGAACATTACAGAAATGCTGTGGAATATACAGTTATCTGGATTACGGCCGAAAGGACTGGACAGACAAAGGCTACGGCAATGAAGGTTTTACAGTGTATCGTCATGCTAATCCTAACGACGACTTTTTCCACGAGCTTATCACTGACTTATCACAGAACCGTACAGTACTTCGAAAAACCACTGGTCTAGATGTTCCCCAAAGTTGTTGTATCACAGAAAAAGCGCTGAATCCTGCAGAAACTCATTGCGGACAGAAAGTTGAGTACACCAATTCTAAAAATGAGAAGCTCATCATAAAGCAAAGAGAATCTGCTATTGCAAAAATCAATGATCCTGAAATGGGCTGCTTTCAAAAGTACGAAAACATCCGTGCCACAGGATACCAATTCCAACTGACCTACTTAATAGGAATGATCCAGTGGATGTCTTTGTTTCAATGCGTACTCTTTCTTGGACTCTTGTGGTTTCATAGACTAGCTCTGAAAACCATTCGTCAGCTTAATTACTGGTTGCCAGAACTGATGGACTTGCATGAATCAATGGAACTGGCAAGGGCTCATGCAAATCTCGAGGCAGAAGCTGATGCCGCACATGGACGAAGAGAGTTGAGAATCAAACAGTCGAAAAGTAAAAGCAAGTCGGTTCATCAGAGAAAATCCCTTAGGCAGACTAGGAGTGCTAACAAAATGTCTGATGGCTCAAGGAGGAAAAAAGACTCGGCACATTCTGATGCTGCTAGTGTATGAGAAGTAAACGAAGAGTTCTCTTTTACAGTTACATTTCAACTTGTAGAAAATTTCTTTTGAGGAGGGAAACCAAGATATCTTTCTATAGATTCACTTTTATTAACTATGTGATTCCTTCTCTTTGAAGCTCAGCTTTGCTAATGACTTTTCATTACTGTATAATAAATGTTGACATGCAAAAGAATTAGTTTGTAATGTGTAGTTTTAACTCTTTCAAAACATCTAACTTTCTCACGCATTACCATTTTACCAATATTATTGGGCAGCCGACATTGTGTAAATGTAAATATGCCACACTGCCACAGTGAAAATAATGTTGTATTAATACACACACACCGCAAAATATTCACAACAAGCTGACATCAAGTGACACAAACTCAATTTCAACTTGGTGGTTTCCTTTCTATTTTCCATCTCCCATCTTCACTACAGCGGAATGTATTGAATAACGACTTGGGAAAAGTGAATGTCTTTTCTTCATTATGAGACACCACATTGCTTAGATGAACATGAAGTGATCATGAAGAGTGTCGTTGCCAAATGAAATGACAGATTGAGGTCGTCCTTGATTCCCTAAACAGACATCTGGTAAAGTTTGTAACTCTATTTTGTCTAGTGAAAGTTGATGAGATGAAATTCGAGCTTTTGTCTAAAATATGAGCTAAACATTACTTAAAGCAGTTATGCATTGTTTAACAAGTCTTTTAATATTGCCATGTAGGAGAAACTAGAGAATTGTTGTTTTAATGAAGTTTTCATTTCATGATTTCGCAGACATGCATGCGCCAAAATTCATCCATGGTCAGTTACCTAAATAAAAAGTTAGCACTGCTCTACATTCAATTCCACATCCAACTTAAGATAATAAAACAATCCATTAGTCACTTTTCAATTTCAAAACGCCAACTTGTATTGTGTCATTTTATATTTGACTTTGTTATAAACAGAGCTTAAGTTTTCACAATTTAAAATCCAGACAATCCTGTCCTAAAACTTTTCCCACAATTCTGCGTCTATCCATTTTATGCAAAGTACACAAAAGATTCCAGATAATGTAGTCTATTTGTATAAAGTTAATGGTATGTAACCTTCCTAGATTTTGTTGTCCCTCTAAAGATTTCTTCAGATTAAATTTACCATTTATTACTTAGCTTACATATGTACTTTAACTTTCTTTTTGTGTTCCATCACCATTTTTTGTATTTTTTATCATCATCATCTATGTTGAATGTGCCTTGTAAGTCGTAAGTAAGCGCACCGCATAAATTTATTATATTCCATTAATACTAATCTCCTATCTTAATCTTCAAACTCCTAAACCTGAAGCACCTTGATCGTATAATTTCCTTCCGTCTACTTACACATTCCGCTACGCTTTCCTGAAAAAAGCTTTTCCTTATGCGATGTTCCATAAAATGTAAAACTAAAAAACAAATTGATGCTCACGTTCCAGGTTGCTACTCTTTGGTTCCCGCGTGCCCAGGGCATTTTGAAAAAGTTCGTTTTATACGTATAAAATAATAGAAGCCTGCGTGAAAATAACGTTTTATTAAAGTATCCAACTTTGTAAAAGATACCATACAGACGCAGACGAGGAAGAATTAAGTATACAAACGCGAGGACAATACATCAAGGCAAAAAATATCGTCATTTCAGTTGTTGAACTTCCTTTCAAACTATTATTCCTATTAAATTAAGCGACAAAAGTATAAATGCTATCTGCACCGCACCACTGGTCCGGTATCGGCAATCCTTTTAGAGCGTTTTATATAATAAGGTGAAAGAGTTAAAAAACTGATAGTTTTATAAAAGAATAAATCTATTTGTATTTATACCTGTGACTATGACCTTTTATATATTATTTCTCCTAAGTATGTAAACGAGCCGCCTACACGTGAACAAGTCACGCATAAAATAGCAAGCACAGTTAAGTAAATTCTTTAAAAACAGTGGAAGGTAATAATAGGCAGGCGCCCAGTTACTTTTCTTGAGAGTTCAGCTCAGCTGCTTTTTCCATTGAGTAAGCCAAAAAGTGAAAGTTCCATTACATAAGGCAAAGTTTAAGCCGGAATTCTCCCGGGGGGGCTATGCTTATAAAACTGGTATGTAGAGCTTTCAGCCATCAACGATAACAGAAAGTAGGGGCTTTTAACCAATTTTACTTGGTTTTCTTTTTGACTTCATTGTCATCAGCCACCGCCACCATGGAATGTAAGAAAGGAAGTAACAACAGAAATAGGCTATTAAAGCCGGAGAAAGTAAACGACAAAAGAAACAACAATAGCCCTGATATATATTTATATGAATACACAAGTATGCACGGACCACAACGGAAAGTTTACACTATCACTTGCCAGACAGGAGCAGATAAGAAGGCTGTTTTAAATCACCTTTCTCTTCTCTTTGTAACAAAATATGCGCAAGGTAGTATGGTGTACAGTACAGTCCTGGTAAAAATGCAGAATATGTGTAGCAGATTTCATTCTAATGTCCAAGATAGTTGACGTTGAATTCTCTGTGATTACGAAAATATTCTAAACTTTAAAAGTAGCCTTAGGACATAAAGCTCATAAGTTTACAAACCAGAGCTTCGCTCCAATGTTATGTCGTAGTTTTATCAAGGTGTGCACTTGCTGACCCGAACCAGAAAAGTAAATATGGGCAAAGTAGAAAGTATGTGCTTAAAATATTGATAAAGGTAAATAGAGTAAACTAGATGAAAACTATTTCTTTACCCTTGTCACAATGAAGATTTCTTGAAGTGAAGTCAGATAGATTCAACATGGCACCTTTTGATCTTTTGCATATTTTAAGAGACTTTTAAAAACGAAATATACTATAAAACATTTATAAAGGTTGAAAATATACTGTGAAAAGAAAGTTTGTAGCATCTTGCGTTTCATGTATCACTTGGTTTTGTGCACTTCTTTGTAGGAAGCATTATGTCAAAGGGAAGATGCTGATTTGATTTCATTATGTTTAGGATGCGTAACTTAGTGTTGCCCTTATTTTTAGCCTCTTGTCTTCATCCTTCATTACCACTCACTAAAGTCATAATGTTACTCTCATTATTCATTCGGAAAGCGAAGTACTATCTTTCTCATGGGCTATCATCATTCAACGAAAGTAGGTTGACTTGACGTGTAGTTGGTTCTCACAGTTGACTAGTCTGACAAACTGTTTCTTTCTTTCCTTTCGAGATTCATGAGAAAGTCGACAACTGGCTGGCAAATAATATAGTGTGAGCAATAAGCATCAAGCTGACTCTGACTGAGTGACTGCCCGCACGAAACTATGTAATAGGATTGATGAAAGACCAGCTGCAAAATGAATGGGTGAAAGTTTTCTAAGCCAGAAAAATGTACTGCCTGTGCCTGTAGAATGTTAGGAATCCAATTCTGAGACAACTTGAGTGTTGCGAACTGATCAAATATATGCA
>JAQFXM010006680.1:0-12870 GCA_034693345.1 Entomobrya multifasciata | reverse complement strand
CTTATTTAGAAATTCAGATTCCAAAATTGATAGTTACCTTTACCTCGTAGTTTTAAAAATAGTCCTTAAATTTTAATTCATTATCCCGTAATTTGATCCATTTTTACGTTTACTCGTCCCATCATCTGTCCATATCAATTTCACAATGATTCTTTTTTTTTAAATGTAAAATAATTCTCAATGAGTAGACTTTATCTTCTCCCATGCACACTGGAGAAAAGTTGTCGAGGATATTTCTACCTGATAAAAAAACAAAAGAGACAGTAAAAAGGTAACTTTATACGCTGATTATTGGAAGTCCTTAAGAAAGTTAACCCTTATGAATCACTACCACCACGTTTATGATGTTGGAGACCCTTCTCATTTGTTTAATTTCCCCTTCATTTACAGCCAGATAGGAACTACGAACGGATCATTTTTCACAAACTATTTTAAAAACATCTAACTAGTATTTCCAGCAAAGAAAAAAATCATTATTCAAATTGATCCTTTAGATGGGTAGATATGTACATATATTTTTTCTACCTAGCGCTTCATTAGGCAAAAAGGCTTGGTTTGGTTGGCTTATTTGTTGGTCTGCTGATATCTGTGGAGCTTTGTTGCAATGGTAGACGTGGGCTATTTATAACGTACATTTATTTCATCTGTCTTATTAATCAAATAGGTTGATTTCCAAACTGATGGTATTTCCAACCTTACGCCATGCCATGCCATCATCACCACCACATCGTATCATTATCATATCATGCTTTCTCCATTACCTTCGTAGGAAATGCTAATGAATTCCAATGAGTTTGTGTGGATGTGGAATGGTCGATTGCTCAATGATATTGTCTCTGTCTCTAATCAAAGTGCTTAATTTAATACCTGTTTGTCCTAAGCTTTATTTTTTATCAGAAACTTCATCTTTATAGTTAATTTTTCCTTCCTTTCAGAAGATCATAGCCTTTTTTTATTAAGCTTTGCATTGATTATACATAAGTGTTTGTTATGGATAACGTGAAATTTGAGATGGACTTAATAAACTCTCGACTGACGTTTTTTTCTTTTTGTGACGATAATAAATCACGTCCAGTCCAACTGCATATTGGCTAAAACTTAAATTGAACTCTTTTTGGAATGGGAAGATAACCAAGATAACCCATAATTCGTTTTAATGAAAAGAAAAAAAGTGATGCGATCTGATGGGCAGGTAAACTAAACACATATTCTATTTATCCAGTTTAAAAATAATTACATTGCATCGATTGACATTTTCCAAGTTAAATTAGACATCATTCTTAGTTACCTTTGAAAAATAACCTTCTTTGGTTTCACGCAGTGTTTAAAAATCTAATAAAAAGTGCAGAAACGACTTGACTGGATAGTAAATGAAAGCTCAATGGATAACAAAGAGGATATTTTTTGTGGAGTCAGTGGGCAAGAGTGAGTAAGCTGTAAAAATAATGATGTTTCCGAGAGGAGACAGTTTTATTGCCCTAAAACCAGAACATCAGCAAAGGACCGCGCAAAAGTTGTAACAATGTTGCAGCCCACTACTGACAAAATGGATGAAACGCAAGCTGACAAACTAACAATGAAATGGAAGGGACTTGTTTTGTAGCGCTTTGCACTATATTATCATCGTATTTGTAGCAGAACAGTGAGTTGGTTTACTTGTACAAAATGTAATATGCACAAACAATGTAATATACATCTTGCATACTTTCATTTGATTTTTGACATGAACAACTAACTTGATTTAAATTTTTTTGCATGAGGTGAAAGGAACAAATCAAATCAAAATCATCTTATTCACACGAGTATCAAGTCAATTTTGGTTGTCATCTTGTTGAACAGAATATTACTTTATTGACAACCTTATTTTTATCCCGTCAGTACCAATGAACCGTTTTGTCAGACAATATCCCTGTAAATAATCGAGCCATTTAAATATTATAATTTGATGCTATTCGCATGTGAAGTTGAAAAGCTAACTGTTTTGAGCACTTCACTTCACACCAACATCATATCAGCACAAGCAGCACATCATCATAAATACAATTAAAGTTTGCACACGATGTGTTCAAAGTGAAAGATTTATTTTTGACAAAACTACTTTGGGAACAAGTGCGTCCTGTCAATTTTGTCCATTTTTAGACTAGTAATTTTCACAACTTATTACAAGAGACAGGTTCTTTTAAGAATAAAAAAAATTGGTATAGAACATCCAAAAAAAGTAAATGATTTGTGTGCAATAAAACGTTTAATATATTTTACCCAACATGCTATAATAATGATGACGAGAAAGAAAGGCTACTTGATTATTTGAAATATTATATTTTATACATATTATGTTGCATTGGCTGATTCTTTTTGATTACTTAGGTGTATTTACATGGATCGCATGTCATGTTTCCCGTCATCATCACTTTAAATATTTTCCGAGCGTTAAAAAAGTTTGTTTTCTGAAGATATCTTATACCTATATATTGTAATGTACTCCAAGACTTATGTATAAAAATCTTATTTCAAACTTATTTTACATAATCAGCGGGATAGCAGATAAATCGTGATGTTGTATTTACAAAAATTGCTTGTGATGCGTATTCATTAAATCAGAATTTTTCTCTACATTTCTTCAAACATGTGCGTACTAAAACATACAACAATAATTGCTCTCATGTGTATAATATTTTAATATAATATGGTTTCGTGCTCACCTGCGATTAAGCAACACTTACAAAAATATCAAGGTAGACAAATAAAATTATGTTTAACGGGTGACGTAAGGGTGTTCTAAATTGAACAATTCTAACGAGAATTATTCTAATTGAAAAGTTCTAAAATCGAAATATTCTAAACGAGAATTATTCTAAAATAAATTTTCTAAAAAATAATTGAATAAGTCTAAACGAGAAATATTCTAAACGAGATTAATACTAAACGAGAAACATTTTAGTCTAGGAATATTCAAATTAGAAATGCATTTGTAAGACATGTATGTTAATATAAATACCTACATGCTACAAACCCCTAATTCCCTAATTGTACAAGACTATCCAAATATCATTACCGAGGATCATTCCAAAAATCATAAAACCATCAGTTGCACATCCGAGATTCGCTCGAAAAGATCATTTTCGCTGGTAATCCTCAAGATTTTATAACGTGACAAACCCATAATATATTCTACCAATTCAGTTAGCAGCCCAAAAAACGAAAGCGTCAAGAGAAGCTTATTCTTAAGGACAAAGTGTACATTTATAACGGTATTCATGGTGATAGTACATATTTCAAGTGCATGGATAAAAAGTGCTACGGTAGAGCAATAAAAAAGAATGGAGTTGCAGTACAAAGTAAATCCCATAGTTGTATGGTTGGATCACTAGAGTAAGTCAAAAATGATTACTTCGTAAAATATTCTATTTTGTGATATTTGAGTGATTTTGAGTAGTATTTGATTGATAATTACAACAAAGTGTATAAACGATTGAATTAGATGCAACATTGAGCAAGCCAGAGATAAAATAAAACACTGCGATTGAAAATCCATTTATCCCACCGTCAAGAGTCGTTGTCGACGTTCAACAACAATTTCCACCTGAAGTAACTCAAGCCCTTCCGCGGGACGATAGCATCCGTGCCATGATACGTTACACAAGGAAGCCCAAAGGATTCAAGGATCCACTGACTAGGGAGGACATCAAAGTTTCTGACTTATGGACGCATACAACAGTGGGGAAAGACATTCTTCTTCATGATTCTAACAACCCGGATAGGATTTTAATTTTTTCGACTGTCAATTTATTAAAGGTACGCTGATAAGTTGTCAATATGCAAATATTTGGACAAAGATAAACAAATTACAACTTGTCTAAGAATTTTCTGCTTTCAATGCTTTAATAGGCATTGTCGCAATGCAAAGTTTGGTGCATTGACGGCACATTCGACGTCGTCTCATCACTCTACAGTCAACTGATGACAATTCACGGGCTTACCCAGGATGGATACATGTTTCCTTTGGTGTATGCTCTTTTGCCAGACAAGCGACAAAATACATATGTATACTCTTTTGCCAGACAAGCGACAATATGTATATGTATACTTCTACGAACAACTCAAGCCCAAACTTCCATATTCAAACATAGAGACTATATTGCTCGATTTTGAGAAAGCTAACATGAATGCACTTTTACAAACATTTGGTACAGGCGTAAAACTTCAGGGATGTATGTTTCATTTTATGCAGTCTTTGTATAGAAACTTTAGCAGTGAGATGAAAAAACTGTACATGCATAATTCTAAGTTTGAAATTTATATGAAAATGTTCTTTTCACTGCCATTTGTTCAACCTTCAGATACATTACGTGCATTCGAAGTCAGATTTTCAAAAACAGTTAGGGACGTTTCAATCATATCTTAAAAAGACTTATGTTGGTACTGCTTATGATAGTCCAAGATTTCCATCAACTTTTTGGAGTGTACATTCTCAAGTTTTAGAAAACCTACCGACAACTAACAATGCATTTGAATCATGGCATAGGCACATAATTTTAATGGCAGAAGGTAGTAATCTGCCAATATATAAACTGGTAAAACTTATACTTCTTGAGTGTAATTTTCCATATAAGGAACTAGAACAACTCATAGCAGGCCTTCCACCAAAAAATAAACGTGCTAAACAGAAAAATCTTAACCAGAGATTTTGTCATCTTGCAAAACATTACAGTAGCTCATTCGATGACGACGAAATTTATAGTTATATAAAAGGAGTAGCATATAATGTTAGAAGTCTTCGACGGTATGGTACTAAACCGAAAGATACTCCCATTAATACTGCCGATGATGATAGCACAAGTGATATTGAAAATGATGAACCAGTCAACTTAAGCAATGAAGATGAATGCACTTCATCAAACTCATCACTTCTGTCCTTAGATTCTCTTCCTAGTGTAACTCCAGTTAAACGGCCGCGAAAAGATTATAGAAAAATGCAAGTACGAACTCCCGTACGAACTCGAAGCAGAATCAATACTTACAACTAGTATTTTTAGAAATATTTTAAAGTTAATTATATTAATAGTTATTGTGTACAAAAACTGACTGATCTGAATAAATTATTGTGTTATTTAAAAAAATATTTATTTTATGTTATTTCAATTTAGAATATTTCGCACCTTCCCTTTAGACTAATTTTTAAACGTTTTATATTTAGAATATTTCTCACCTCTTCATTATACTAATTGTTTTAGAAAATTTGTATTTAGAATAATTCTCGTTTAGAAGAATTTGATTAGAACACCTTTACTAGACCCATGTTTAACTGTACGCATGCAAGGTTGTACATTTTAAAATTATTTGACATGACATAGAAAAGTAATCATAATTAATTGAAAGTAGTGTTTTAAAACACTAAAGCTGGAAATGAGCAACTTAATTTGAAATACCAAATCTAAAAGACACACAAATGATACATACATCTTTCTGTCAGTATATTTAACTGGTAGTACTGTAATCATATAGTGGTGTGGAACTCAAGCAATTTTAGCAAGATTAACTTAATTGAATTACAATTTTTGTATCCATACTCATTTTAAATTCTCTCAGAGGATTAAGTCTACTGTCAAGAAGAGATCTATTGTATTATTTTGTGACAAAGTTAATTACAGCATTTCACATATTGACAGGATTACACAGATAAATATATGTTTATTATGCAAGTCTGATATTTGTACTGTGTTGTGCTGATTGTAGTTTCTCTGAGTACCCTTTTAAAAGCTGAAATGAATATGATGACAGAGATTGATTGCGTGCATGCGTTGAATAATACATTAAATATTAACTTCTACACAGAGAAATCTGAATGGAACGATGGACCATGTGAAGTATATTTTCAGTCTATTAAGTTTTAAACATGTTTATTTATCAGCAGCTTGCTTTCATATAAGAAGAATAAAAGTGACAAGAATTTTGAACAATGAACGTGAAGAAGAATGTTAAATGACTATTTTTCAATATATATGTATTCAAGATGTAGATAAAGCACAGCATGAAAGACTATGGTAAGGTGATAATGATGTTTGTACCAGAGACTGACAATGAACTTGATCTTTAGGATTCAGCAGATTCCTGGAAAAGAAGAAAAATTGCATTAATAAAGCTGAAACTGCATTTACGCTTGTATTTTTACTCAAGTCAAAGCATTTAGCGAAAAAAGTTATTTTTATGTTCATGCTGAGCACAAAAACAGTCATTTAAAAAAATTTACTTTATGAAGGGGCGGGGGAGATTCTGGCCAAATACAGTTTCCATTCAAGTTATTATTCCTACGATGCCTGCTGACTTAACTTCATCTGATCCATGGAAAGAAAAGAAAAAGTTGGATGAATTGCTGCACGAAGTCAATAAAATTACAATGATACATAATAACGTCATTGTCAATAGAAAATAGGCCTTATAAAAGGGACAAATGAGTGCAAGTGGTCAGCCTCCCAAGGGATACAAATACAGGAAAAAATTGGCTTTAACAATACCAACAATGAAAACTTTTCCCAACAATGAATAAAAGGAATCCGTCATCATCATACGCCACGTTTTCCAATAATTCGTTCCAGGTGTGTTTTATATTGTTACATTGGTCGCGGATAGTGTTTATGTCTTTATTCCTTCGATCCTTGTACCTTTTTTATTCAACGTGACCTTTCTCTGGAGAGGATCGATTTTATGCTTTTTTCATTCCATTCATCTATTTATAAAGTCAAGAGTCATCTTCATTGCTGGAAAAATGGTTTGTGCTGTAAAGGAATTCATTTTGCCACTGACGTTTCTAGCTAGGGCTGGCTTAAAGCAGTTTTATAGATTCATCATGATTTCATTTTGTGCTTATTTGAAGTTATTGAATATGTATTCATTCGTCTATTCTTATTTTAACGCGTTCATTGAGCCATTGAGTTTGATTTTCAAGTTAAAGTACTTTTAACGGTCCAATGATATTTTCTGGCTATTGAGAATTGTCTGCCATTTGGAATAACAAAAAATTATAACAACTATTTTACAAAAAGAAATGTATATTTCAAGCAGTTAGTTATTTTCACATTTTTATGTTGCATAAATACTTTTGCAAAATATTCCCCTGTACAGCTGCTGGTCTGCTTTGCCAGCAACCAGGGCAAATATTTGCAGTGTCAAGTCAATGTTGACCATAATTATATAGAACAAAGCAATCGAATAAAAAAATCCAGTATTTTAATTAATTGCTGTATGTATTTGGGACTGAGTCGTATAATTAATTTTTATTCGTGTGATGGTTATACGAGCAGGTGAAATTTGTCTGATATTTCGATATTTGAAAAATACCTATAGCTAATTCCTTAAATTATGGGTATTCTCTAAAATAATTATTACTAATACGAAGCAAACTCTGCTTACATCTAGCCACATTGCCCAAGGGTGCGAAATAAAAAGCAACCAAGTAGGAACAAATTCCACACGGACCACCCATCAATGTCAACTTAATAATCAGCCATATTTCGTTAATATACGGGTAAAAAAACAATTCAAATATAAAAGACAACGGACTTGTATGCATGTATATAACCAAACCACGCAGAAAAATTATTTATTCTAAAACAAACGCTATAAAACAGTCTTAATTTTTTTTAAATATTAGAACGAATTTGCTAAATTATTGTTTTTGCATAAAATGTTTTTGAGTTACGTGTGTGTAAAGAAGTTATTATTCATTGGTTGTGTGTATTCAAATTCTATAAATTCAACTCAAAATTTGAAGTAAAACCTTTCTTAAAACATGAAGGTAAGTTAACCGTCATCATCTTCATCCTCATCTTTTTTCATGAATCATAATCAGCAAAACTCCGAGCTTCACCATCATAATATCTTTATATCTAACATACCATCATTAGCCCCTTTTGTTTGGGCCATAAAAATTTGCATACGTAAAATGTTTTTCAATACCAATCAGTTAAAATATATGACGCTTACATACTTGCGTACGTACATAATCCACCGCTAAATCATCCCTACTTCTAACACCTTAAAAAATTATTTATTTTCAATTAAGGATAAAAACTCCACAAACACTTATTGCTTTTTTTGCCTCGCTCGCTCTCGTACTTACAGACAAGCTGACTAAAAAAGCATTCAAGTCTTATTGCCTGGTTGTCAATTTCATCTTAAACAAAACTAAAATTATGGCTTTTCGTGTTCTTTGAAAAACACCTTGTTTATTAGTGTGGAATGGATTGTGTAACTTGAAAAAAGAAAAGAAAAACTAATGTTACAAGCTATACAGAAAAGATGGGCATGTAAAACCATGCATGTCCGGTAAGGGTTTCTGGTATTTTATAATAATTACATACGATATTCAACAAACCCAGTACCAAAACCAAAGTTGAAATCTCTACAGAGAGTAAGAAGGGTATATTGTATAATATGTATGCACATTTATCTACAAAAAAAATCCTCTGAAAATCTTGTATGATCAACGATCAAGTACAAGCTTTAGGTTTAACACAAGCCATACTGCACTTAATGCTTGTTAGCTTATACATTTTACACTGACTTCGTTTATGTGGTCTGCTCACGGCAGTGCCTCTTTTTTCTTCATCTCCACTCCTCTTTCCCTTTTTTCATACACGTAATATTGTACAATGAGTTTACTCACCGCAGATACGTACATTTAACAATAATATACTTGACTGGCGGCACTGACTTGACTTAACACAGCATCGAGCTTGGTAAGAAGCAAAATAGAAGTACAGCAGTGGAAATCCTCGTCAGAGTCAGAATCAAAGGAATCAGAAAGACGTGAAGAGCTAGTTTACAGGCTCATTGGTTAACTGGTCGTCCGTACAGTAAGACATGAGTAGAATGAGCTGCTCTCTTATTCTGAACTTCTGACACTGAAATATACAAGAAAAATAAGAGAAGTTCTTCTTGAGAGAAAAAAAGTAACAAAACTTTGTGAGTAACTCACTTGTAAACAGAAAAAAAGACTTGTTGGTGGTTTGTCTTGATTTTTTGAGTGAATTCAAGTGTTTTATATTTAACAACACTTTTTTTTGTGTTTCGTGAAAATAAATTTTTGGTAAATAAACTTATAAGAGACAGAAGAATAAATGCAAGAAAGCTACACAATTTGGAATGCACGCGAAAATAAAATCAGTTTACTGAAACACCTTTGGTGTTTTCAAAATGAACCTTTACAAATGGAAAGTACTGTGCTATGAGTTGTTTGCGAAATCTCAACAAGCTAAAATAACTAATAGCAGTGTTAGTAGTAAAAAGTTTATCAACTTTGTGATTGTGTCTATCATTGCCCCAGTTAAAGTTAGTATGATGCCTTCAGCTCCGACAACGGCTGTGTTACCTCCTCCTCCACCCACTGCCATACACAGGCCTAAAATTGGCTTCTCTATTGACTCTATAGTTGGGGGAGAAGGGGGTGGAGGGGAATCAAAGAAACATCAAAATAGTAAAATCTCTCATAATCATAGTGATCACGAGGAGGAGGAAATCAGAAAACTCAAGTCATTTCAAAGATCTCAAAGATTGTCGTCAACAGAGAATGAAAAGAATGGTAACAATTCCTCAACACCATCAAGTCCCGATCCCTGCTGCAAGGAAACCGAAGAAAGATTTGCCCGTGTTGACTTGAAACCCACAAATCTCCCTTATCCCTTTCCCCTTCATCATTTAAATAATAACAACAGTATTGGAAATGGTCCAATCAGACCAATTCCATTTCCAATTCATCCACAAAGACAACTGCCGCATTTGCTCCATCCTGCGTATGCTAGTATCAATAACAGTATTTCAAGTGGTGGTGGTGGTGTCAGTAACAATTCTAGTAATAATCATCATGACAAAGCCGGTGACAACAACAGTGCAGTGAACAATCGTGCATCATCAACCTCTTCCAGAAGTCCTAGTCCAAGCAATGAAAGTCGTAAGTCACCACTGCCAGACTCACCTCCACTGTCAAGACCTGGAAGTAGTGCAAGTGTAACTGAAACTACAACTATTCCTGGAAGCAATTCACCGATAAATCATAATATTAATCCATCAACGGGCCATCCTGTAAATCCTCTTCATCCAAGTTTCCCAAGTATGCCGGGACAGAGACCACAGATTTCACCTGGGATGATGGGACCACAAGGGTTACCTCCTCCATTTGGAGGGTATCCACCAGGGGTACTTAACTTTGCTGCTGCTGCGGCTGCAGCTCATCATCATCCTGGATTGCCTCCACCATGGGCTCAACATCCACATCAGCATCATCCAGCAAGTTCACATCCTTTGTACCCTTGGCTTTTGGCTAGACAATCAAGGATGTTCCCACATCGATTTGGACCTGGTAAGAAAATAAATACACTTTAAAAGCGTACTTTCTTAGTAAATTTTTGATTTTTCATCATGGCAGTAAAATTAAAGTTATTGAGCCTTCATGTAGACAAATTGTATTTTTTAAATTGTGTACAAGTCCACCTTACATTTTAAAAAAGTTATCAAAATACTTCATTTTTAAAAGTATTAAATGTTTTCGAAATGTCAATGATGTAGTTATACTTTTACAATACATTTCTCACTTGACGAAAAGCAACTAAATTTTATTTTATTTTATTCTTGCAGGACCCGAACTCTCAGGTTTTCTCTTTCAACCATTTCGGAAACCCAAGCGTATTCGTACCGCATTTACTCCCAATCAACTGCTCAGATTGGAACATGCATTTGAGAAGAACCACTATGTTGTAGGCACAGAAAGAAAGCAACTTGCCAAAACATTGTCACTTTCTGAAACTCAAGTAAGTTTATTTTCCAGTTCATTAAAATAAATACATTCATCAATCATTTCCAGGAAAAAAGCTGCCTTTTTCGACATTCTACATACTATGTAGTACGTAGAATGTCAACTATTTTTGTTTTATATCAAGCATAGAACTCATTTTGTTTTATTTTTTCTTGCTAAACAGGTCAAAGTATGGTTTCAAAATCGTCGTACAAAGCACAAACGGAGCGAACAGGAGGAGCAATCCGAGAAAAAGTACGGCAACCGATCCGATCTCCCCTCATCCGGCTCCAACCTATCATCCTCAGCCACTTCAGCAGACTCCACGAGAAATTACTCGGAGGGCATGAGTGATGACGATGAAGAGATCGTGATGGATGAAGAATACTCAGACGAAGAAGAAATGGCTGCTGCTATGCACCACAATTTTCATAGAACGTAAGGCTATCGATATCATGATCAGATCATTCTGCACATATAAACCAAACTATAAATTTCATCTAATTTTAAACTGCAGAGTTTGCAAGCTCGCAATACACAAAAAACGTTTAAGTCAGTAAATAAAATTTATATTCTCAGTCAACTGTCTCACAATGTAAACTCACGCTCTCTAGTTATTTCTTTAAAAATTAATTGTTAGGCAAATTGGTATTTTTTAACTTGTACTTAATGACAATGTTTGTTAACTGAAAATATATCGTGTAGTTAGCGATTGCAATTTTTTGTAATAAAAAATGAATGTATTTTAAAGTACAGTTGATCTTTTGATGCAATATACATATTTTGTTTGCCTTTATGGTAAACAGTTCGAAAAGTATTATTAAATCATGTAATTTGTATTATATAAATAGTTAGTAATTCCCGTGAAAAATTAAGCCTACAGTAGATCAAATATTAAAGTAGTAACTTAATTTATTGAACTTTGTGTATTATACCGAATGAATCGCAAAAAAAGATAATTAAAATGACACATTAAAATCAAATGGCAAATATACTTGAAATTCTTACACTTCAGAAACTTTATTTGACATAAGCATACTTAATGAAAGATGATCATTTTTATAATTACATTAAGGCGAAAGACTGGCTCTGGCTGTGAGGGATATGATACAGTATACTACTAAAGATGCATAGAGAATATTAGGGTGTCACTTTAATAAAAATGCATCTAATCTAGACATGTGCTTAGCATCCATTCATGTATTCCACTGCATGCATTTGAGATTGGCAACGGCTACATCACTGGATTTGATAGGATCCATTTTTTTCGAACCCCTCGTATTCTTTTACTTGTTTTAATATGTACGTGTAATAAAAAGCATGAGAGGGGGATCTTGAACTCCGCCTGTAAATCGGTGTTATATGCGAGTCGTACTGCAAGTAGCCATTTTTTGTTCACAATCGGCATAATGGTTGTTTCTCTGATCTTATGAAATCAAAGAGAGCTTGCTTTTGCTAGCATACGTTGCATTCATTATAAGTAGTTATAAAGTTACGCTAGATAATTCGGCTTTTCGTTTCTATTTTTAGCTAAACTGCATTGCATTGCAATACACACTGTAATGAGATTGGGAATATTTTATGCATTGAGTTTTTAAAAGTAACATGTGCAGCATACCATTTAGGTAAGAAAACGTTGGATTAATGCTAAAAAATCAAAAATACGCGCTAGTATTGTTGAATTAGTAAAAAATGTTAAGAATCGTTTTTGTGAGTACCATATCCGAATTCCATTCCATTGCAATTGTTGAAATGAATGGTAATCTTGAAATGAACATGCATGATATAAGATTGCTAGTTATACTATAAAGCAAGATGCAGATGTGATAACAACTTCATTTTCTATTTTGACTTGATCTTACTCGGTTGAATGCTCGTAGTTTTTTACGTTCATTTTAAGTTGAATGAGACAAACATTCCGGCAAAACATGAAAAGGGATGAAGATGAGAGTGCAATACACACAGTTGCAGTATGCAATTTAATTTAACGAGACACGGATAATGTTTTCTTTTGATGTACTTCTCTTTTTTAGAAGAGCTCTTAATTTTCCTCTCTTTCTTGTGTGCCTTGTTAACTTTTT
>JAQFXM010006679.1:0-12870 GCA_034693345.1 Entomobrya multifasciata | reverse complement strand
TTAATTGGAATCGAAAAATCTTAATTGGAATCGAAAAATCTTAATTGGAATCGAAAAATCTTAATTGGAATCGAAAACTTTGAGCATTTTTATAATACTATAATATAGTATACCATATTTTCAATTTGGGACAGCTTGTTACAGTTTCAATTATATTTTGCTTTGTTGGAATATGCGTACATGTTAATCACTTGTGGTAATATCAGTAAAAATATTACTAGTTGGTTCGATAATTGAAATTTGAACACTCCATTTTATTTCATTTTCTTAGAACTTGATTTATAGACGAACAAAAACATTTCAGTAAAATCAGGGGTAAAGTTTACATTGAGTTATCCCAGATCTACGTAGTTAGTTTATTAGAACAATTTGATTATAAAATTTATATCAAAGATAGTTATTTAAAGTGATGACCTTTTATGTAGTAAAATCGTACGAAATTCATACATCATTCTAAAAAATTCACATGCGCGTTTCCAAGAGCTTTTATAGATATTTTTCAACTACAAATTGAGTTTGACTTGAAGTATCAAAGTATGATTGATACGAAACACTTTGAATACCTATTTTTCCAGTGGATAATGATGACTACATTTAAATGTTTACTTGCTTTTCAAAGTTCTTATGCTCTTTATTATTCTAAAAACTTTACTTCAACCGAGTACTGGATTGTTTAAGTCGCATTCTTCGTTTTGAAACTACTTCGTTTGAATTCGATATATAACTATACAACTAGCCATTCTCTTTTACACACTAGTTTCAGAAACTCGCGTCCAATTATGTCTCAGGGAAAACTATCCACATTTCATCTTAATTTATCCTCGCACATATATGTATGAGCTGCCAAGTTATCACAACAACTGGCCTATGATTTGCTAGATTAACTGGTCCACTGGTTGTTCATACAGTTTTTTCTATTTCGCTTTCATGGTGATGAAACTCTTGTACCTTTTTATGTTATATCTTCTTGGCAATATACTAAGTGTAGTCTACTTCAGTAACCGATTCTAATGTTTAAATGGTTGTGGGAGGTTGTGCAACAATAAAAGAAGTCGTACCAACTTTGAGGAGTTAGTCACACAGCCCCCGGATGAGATTACGGAGCACTTGGTTTTTGATTAAATGCAAAGAAGGATATAGAAACAGTGTAACATGTGTGCGAATGTGTGGGCAAGATCACAAGCAAAGTAGCGTTCGCGAAAATTGCCCACCCAGGATCACCGCGGGAAAGGTATGCTGGTATTAATAGGAAAGGAATGCTCAAACGTAATTCGTCATTTCAATTTTGCTTACAGGCAGGTTTATCAACCACGATTGCAGTGGAAATTGCCAACTGCAACGTCGGTATGACCATGTACAGGCAATAATAGTGGCTCTTCAG
Source organism: Entomobrya multifasciata (assembly GCA_034693345.1). Classification (NCBI taxonomy): domain Eukaryota; kingdom Metazoa; phylum Arthropoda; class Collembola; order Entomobryomorpha; family Entomobryidae; genus Entomobrya; species Entomobrya multifasciata. Next base: position 11,489 of record JAQFXM010006679.1, on the reverse strand, counting down.
CCGATTTAAAAAACGAACAACTGACATTTAATTATGGTAGTGAATGTAATGTGTTTGGCAATCAAGTATGGAAATTTTATTTATGCTATGTTCTGTTTTGGAGTTGATTTTAACATGCAACATTATTTTGTAAGGGTTGCAAATGCAGCCTACCCAAATGCCGGACAATATTAGCCTAAACACAACTAGCTGAAAAGGAAAAATGGTGGGATGGAGGAAAAAAGTTAGCCCAGCTGCTGAAAACCAATCGATAATAGAAGTGTACGGGCATTTCATCATAAATACACAGCGTAATGAAAACACTGCAGAAGAAGTTTTGAAATTTGCTTGTAGGTTATGTCCGCCCTATGCAAAAGACAAGTTTAAGGCACAATATACATTTGTTCGTCACATTGAAAAGTTGCAATTGGAGAAAAAAGTCTTTTATGTGCGACTTATGAGATAAGACTTTTCACCATTCTCTTTCACTTGTGAAAAGTAAGTGTAAGCAGTTGTTACTGTAATTTTTTGAAGATGATTAATGATCGTTGTTTAACAATTTTTTTATGGTAACCTTCAGGTTCTTTATTGCGAAACAAGCAATGCAGGAGCATATTCATCTGACACATAAAAACGGTGCATGTATTTGCACCAAACGGACCCAGCCGGGACAAATTTGCAGCTAGCCATTCAAGTCACGTATTTCCAGAGACGTACGTATGCGAAATGTTGAGCACATTGCGGCCACAAAACGTGTTAAAATAATAGAAACATAGAAAGGACCATTTTGAGTATTTTTTTAATGAAGAAGCTGAATTTTTATTTCAAAACGTCGGACTATTACAATTATTATTTTGCAAAAAATCTTATTGGTTTAATATTGAAATGTAAATAAAGTTATCTTGGTGTTATAGACACCAGTAATAAAATGTCGTTATAGATAATAAATATAAGTTTACATGTTGTCTTTACTTTAGCATACTTTATCATAATATTATAGACTCTTTACAATACTTTTAACATGTACAAATATACTGTTACTGCTTAAAAAAGAATGCACAAAGATGTCTATAAAAACACATATGCATCAGGCTTGCTCGTATCACGTACATGTGTATGGTAGTAGAGCAGAGGATTTTGAATAGGGATCAAAGTTACAGTGGAAACAGGAGTAAACATTGTAAAGATACCTTTCAATCAATACATAAACTCCGCAAAAAATGGTGAGTCCAAAGTGGTAGACGCTGCAGTGGAGGTGCAATGTTACTGGTCAGGCCGTACATCGTCACGTCCGGAAAGCCGCGAGTAAAAAAAAATTCAACAAACGTACCTATCGGAGAAAATATGTTCTCACAGGCACACTCCATAAACTTATCTGTCCTAAAAATATGTATTCCGAAATTATTTTCTTTCCAAAAGCTTTTTAAATAGTTCAAGATATTTAGCAGTTCTTCAAATCGTCTAATTTTGCAAGATAGATCTGAGGTGGGCCATCACATCACGGAAATTGTAGATAAGTTCTCTTGCCAACTCTTTTCCATTAAGCGCACAGTAAAGGTTTAATTCATAATCATCGTTGTTTTTCGGTTGTACAAGTTAACGTATAAGGCTTACGGAGCTTTAATGCAAGTGCAAGGCAAGCACCCACACCGTCCCTCGCCAGCAAGCAGAGTTAGCATTTTCGCTTACGCTAGCTATGAAATGCGTGGTGATATTTTTTTAAAACAAAATTCAATGACACGACACAAAGTTAAATTGGATGCCTTTTATGGCCTTTATGATAGGAATGGAATTCGGATCTCGAGAAAGGTGGTGCAATCAGTGTGATTTTGATAAACACTTCAAGATGAATACACTTTTAAGAGCTTGTGTTGTTTTGCTTAGGCTGCCCAACTATCGGGGGTACAAAATTGATTGGGAGTGAAGCAAGTGCGTAAGTATTCGGTGCTACTATTTATTGTCAAAGCAGCTAGAACGTTACTGCGTGGTGCACACTAAGGATGTTATAGAAATGAAAATGATTTTAAAAACTGAAAGGAGCTGTTCCGCATTTTGTTGAAAGTACGTTCAATAAAACACGTTTGAGAAATTATGTTATGTCGTGTGATAATTCTTTATAGAATAGCTTATAATACTTTTTCACAGAAAATAACGTCAAGCGTGGGGCTACATTGGATGAAATATTTAAAATGAAATTGAGAGTACATAAGAAATTAACCGAGACAGAAGCAGTTACATTCTCTACAAACAAAAAGCCACTGATTAGTGTTAATCATAGAACAACCGGTAATCATCCCAGAAAGCGTACCAGTAAGTACCAACTTTAATGTTTGCAATCCAATCAGAGTGCAGTCATCACAACAATTACAATCAGATTCAAATTCGTCTAATACAACAGAAAAGCAAACTCAATTGGACAAAACTCTATTAATAATATAGAACCATGATCAGTCGTTTATTCCTTAGCCTAATAATGTTTCTAAGGAAATAGAAAAGGATGATCATGAACAAAAAACGCAAACTGATCTCAATGCATTTTCCATCATCCGCCCAAGTTCTCCTACAATTGCAGACAAGCCAGGGAAAAATACACCACAAGGAGCTTATACGTCTCATGGCACAGTTCATGCAACGGAATTTAATTATACACTGCTGAATTCATCTACTCTTCTGCACACACATGTGCATGATGACGTAATTAGAAAAAGTCAGTCGATTACCACGCTAATGATAATTAAAATATATGATCTTGCTGCTAACAAAAATATTTTATAGACGTCAATTTTTTTCACAAAAATATATCAACCGGTATTGTATATTGTCACAGTCCTTTATATGCATTTTTCTGTAAGACAAGTAGGTTTGTTATATAGTCTTGTCTCATATTTAGTGTGCATGTATTTTCGGTACCACAGGCAGTTTGCACGAATAATCATGTGTTTATTCGTGTGAATTACATTCGGTTTGCTGTACGAGAGGTAAGGTCTGCTAACAAATTCATGTGTGTAGTCATGTGCATCACATTTGGTTTGCTATACGGCCGTTGGGTCGACTCACATAGTAATGTGTGTAGTCGTGTCTATTAGTGTATTTCGGTGTGTTATCCTCCTTTATCTTTATCATGTTGGGTTTCTGTTGCATTTAGGCCTGACACCAAAATTTATTAATTGAGTAACCTATAGCTTGGCCATAAAAGTCACAAGCATTTATTCCACTACTACATTAAAAAACCTGGGTGCCATTCCTGAGTTTAATTTCAAACATGACCAATAGGTTAGTTTAGTTAGTTGTTGACAAATTAGTTTCCCCTACCTATTCCTCAGGATTCGGACTTTATTTCCGAAGGGTCACTTGGAGCCAAATGAGTTACCTGGTAACTCTCATCAGCAATGATAGTGATGTTATCCAAAACGGCCAACCATTCATCATTACGATCCTTGAGGAGGATCCCGGATTCGACAGAATATAATTAATTTCTGTGAACCAGAACAATAATTCAAAGAACTAACTTGATTTATTTCATTAACTGAAATTTAACAAGAGGAAAATGAATATATGTATGGATAAAACCGAATAGGACATAATAAATTATTTTACTGTTGATTCAAATATCACAGTTCGAATTAAAACTTGAATTTAAAATTCTTAAATACTTGCAAAGTTGGGAAAAGAAAACACAATCTTGTAAAACATACGGCTACAGATCTTTTATACATCAAATTCCAGTACGTACTGAAAATATAAAGCTAATATCCTTGGAATTGAAATCCATTTTATTTCACTAGAGACAAGCGGTGCATCAAATTTTATGAGAAAATGACAGGACAAAGAATATAACATATAAGGTGGGATGAGTCCGGCTGCGGCATACAATTATCATTCGCTCATCTTAACATTAATTCATAAGTTACATACCAATATTGTACAGCTATATAGAATACACTTGACTTGACTTACATACTTATAACGACATGACTGTGCAATGCATAAATACTATCATATACCTACTTATAGTAATTCTGCATCACAATACAAAATAAAAAACATATCTGATATATCTTAAAGAGATATTTTTCTCCATTTAAAAGATGTGTATGCAGTTTTTATTGCATTCCAAATTGTTTTCAACTTATTCAAAAAGTTGCTATCGAAACCAATAAAAACGATCGTTGATGTTATTAAACCCACACTTAGAAAAAGAGTAAAAACAGTCACGGCTAATTTCTGGTCATTTGATTTGCTAGTCACTGAAGACAGTTTTCCAGATTGAATAGTTGATTTCATGACTGTTACAAATTTAAAATATTCACTCCACCGATTTGCTATCCCAGTTTGAAAAAAGTAACTTGATTTTAAATAGTACTTCTTTGGCAAGTATCCATCGCGCTTGTATCCCAAACTGGACTCAACAATTTTTTCTTTCACAAGATAAACCGGCTTCTTTTGTAGCTTAAGTATAGTGTGTACTTTAAAAGACATTTCTCTATCAACTAATATCGCAGATTTATCACATTTGTTCATATGAGAATCAAGAATAAATGATAGATTTTCCGGTATTGATTGTCCATAATTGGGAAACATTGAAGTGTTATTAATATATTTCCACGTTTTATTTGATAGTTCATTTCTTAAGAAGTTCATACTACGGCCACTCCAAGAATTCATTCGTAACTGGCCAATTACCAATGCATACCAAAGTCCAGAAACTACCGGAAAATCCTCATGACCTTTTACTCTGCCGTATTTGTTGGTTAATTCAATACTTTTCACATTGCTATATGAATTAAACAAATATCTTTGAACGTATGTACGAAATCCATTATTCGCAAGACTATCAAATGTATCAAAAGGTGTTAAAGGAGGTTCTGCAGTTAATCTGGTTATATTATCACCTTTGTAAAGTGAACTTAAAAGAAGCCAAAAAATTGGAACTAAGATCATCGAGTAAAAGTATGAAAATCGTGATCTGTACATTTGTTTATCAAACAAAGAAACTCCTTGTTCAAGATATGCCATACATATTAAATACAAATTATTCCAGAATAGTGTCGATTGATCTTGAGCTTTGTATAAAAGTTGATTTAGTTTTATGAATTGGAACAAAACAAAACATGACATTAATATTAGCAACCATGTTCCAAAGTCAAAGGCAAAAATAAGTTTTTGAAGCTGAGCTTTTGTTCTTTGTGACAACTTACAAAGGTTACATGAAATGAATTTAAAACTAATCCAAGTTCTTTATGAATATTGAAGTATTTAAACATATGCATTTGCACTATAGGTCTAAGTTTAGGATGTGAAAGTATAAGTTTTGTAGTACTACAAGCAGGATCAATAAGGTTTTTCCAGGAATTTGAAGGTACAATCAAATCTGTAATATTGACTGATTTATCAAATAAACTTGCAAGCATATGTAAGTGGACTCTGTCAACCTCCTCAAAGATGTCATCAATTTGTTTGAAAACTTGAAAATGTTTGAGAATAGCTTGCCTTGTTCTCTCCTCTCTATTTCCTAAATTTATACTGTTGTCCAAGTTTTCAAAGTATATCGAATGGGGATCCTTAGAATTTTGTTGAGTTATTTCTTCAATTTTATTTAAATTGGTTTCTAGTGATAAAAATGTAAAAGAATTACATGGATTACAAAATGGACAAAGTATTTTGATATTGGTACCGATAGGCAATGTTTCAATAACTAATAAGGTTTCTAATAGTCCAACCAAATATTCAGCATGAAGCACAGCAGCTACCCATTTGTCTCTGTGGAAACTTTTCTGGCACACTGGATCTTCAAATACACAAATAAGCAATGAATATTTTGGAACAGTATTTAAAAAGTTTCTTCGCCATTTCTGATTCTTATAGTCCAACTCAAAATTAGTCCAAAATGGATCCTTTATAATACTCTCCCATCGCCAGTTTTTGAAGTATAGTTGTGGGGAAGACAGTTCAGTTGGTGGATGCAAATATACGTTCGTTTAACAATTTAAGTTTCTAGTTTTTAAGCGAAACGAATCTTGTAACGTCTGACCCACATATTTGCGACCCAATTCTTTTAATTTCCACTCAAGTGTCAGGTTTGATTGTGCTAACTTTGTGGATTCACTAATTTCCAAAGCTCTTTCAATTGGGTATAAATAAAGTCCATTGAAATTGCTAAATGAAATATATCTTGAAAGAATGATTGGCTCTAAAAGGCCATCAAAATTAACGTCCAAACTTCGAAAATTTATCGCATGTATGATGCAATGGGTAAATAAATTTATTGTTTCCAAGTAATTTTCTATTGAAGGAAGTTCAAGATTTTGATTGCTAGAAACTAACTGGGCAATGGCTATTAACCACAAAGTTGGTGCAAACTTTGGACACATTTTGTTGGAATTTCGACTGTATCTATCAGATATATGGTAAGTTTTGTGAAAATCACAATTATTTCTACAATACAGAAAAATAAATTCGATGCTTTGTGTGCAGTGTGGTATTTGAACGAGTTTGCAAAGATCAAGGATTAACGAGGTTCAAACACTTTACTTTGTAGTTTCGAAATGTTTTAGTAAATAACTTTAAAGGACATGCACGCGTCTGACATTTGTCGAATTCAAAAAATAGCAACCTATTTCTTTTGCACGAAAATGTATTATAAGTAAAGAAATAGTCTGAAAAACAACCAGTATAAAAAATTGGTTCTTGATACTATAGCATGTCTTGAAATATAATTAATTTCGAAACTAATTTCCCAATGCCGAGGTAATTATTTTAAGAGCTGTTGATGAGCACTTTTTTATGTATGCTTTACAACAAAATGGACCGCGTTAAAATTTAGCCTTGGTAAATTCAGACGACAACAAATTGTACTTTGAGTAGACTGTCTAGTATGTTTTGTAGCCACATAAGTGTTTGCCAAAGAAAGCCTCCAAAAAGTAGACTTAACTGAAAGTAACTTCATTTGCATATGTATGTTTTTATAGAATTAATGAAGAAAATAATCTAACTGCTTGACAATAAATTCATGTGCTGAAGTTGAAGTCTTTACATTTTATTACAAACCTATTCGACCATAATTATTTTGTATTTTTTGTTTTATAGCAATGAAACTACTCTTGTATTTTCCTTTTTTTACTAAACTATATAATCAGGGATACAACATCCCTAAGTTTTAAAATTTTAAATAACCATTCTAATTTGCATGAAACAACCTTATATACATTAATTCTCCAGATCCTAAACGTATTTGACGCATCCTTAAGATCTGAGCTAGATTTATTTCATCATTGAAGCATCGTAATATTTGCATGAATTTGATGGAGTTTTCTTCATATTTAATATGTTTTTCAGGATCTATATGTGAGCTTAATCAAAATTGGGACGACCCACATACGTGGAAATGATAATTATGCTGTCACATAGATATTTTGTACAAATTTGTTCTGTTCAAAAATGACTACAACTAGTCATAAAATCATTAAGTAAAATAAAACAAATTTTCGAAAACTACAGGTTGAATTTTCTAGTTTTGGCAATTACATACGCCTTACAGATTTATATGCAAAACATTTAAGTTTACTGGAAAGTTTATTTATTCCCAGTGATTTTTAGCGTCAAAAATAAGATGCTTTTATAACAAAAAAGTCGAAAATGGAAAACATACTATCTCATTTTGGCAGAGAACTAAGCAACCCCACAAATACTAAATAAATATTTAATTACTGCTTTGCCATTTTGGTGTAAATTTTGATTAAACATTAAGAAGAGATGACAATTTTCCCCAAGTAAATTTATGAAAATAGATTTTATATAAACTTATTGTTAAAAAGTAGTTTATAATAATGCTTTTCTGAAAGAGTTATTGCGAAAGTAATATTTTAAACAAATAAATTTTTTTAAACATGTTTACAGTTAATTTAGTTCCTGCTGTTGTCTTTCCGTGTCATTGGTTAATTATTTTTGTTTTAAAAAATTGACTATTTTGGTGATCCGTTGGATTTCAACTTGTTTTTGTATTGCTCTATTATTCGTTTAGTCGTGTTTTGCCACCGACTTCACAATAAACCAAATAAACCGTCATCTCACTTGAGCCGTATTTTTGGTATAACAATTTAAGATTCAAAATGCCATCCAAGCAAAACCTGGCAATAATTGGAAAACTAGGAAAAATCCACCAACATACAACATTTTGTACCTTTCCATTTATGTATGACGAGTATAAAAAGACCTTTTTCCTTCCAAATCTTAAACCAAAGCAACAAAGAATTACTTTCACTTTAGATCTGCTCAATCTTACTTACGTCACAGTTCGGTTTGTTTTAAGCATACTCAATTACCAGTTCTTAAACCTTAATAAAGTTGTCATGCGTGGGTGTACATTTATGATGATAGCTGGCCCATTGACTTACTTTTTCGGATTTAGTTCGCAAGCAGTAGAATTTTGTTCCTTGTTAAATTGCATGATTCGGAACCAAGGAAGGTTTTTGTATCAAAATTCAAAAAATATTCGACGTAGCGACAAATCGTTTGTACGATTACTTTTTCTAATCCATTTGGGAACCCATGTGGGATATCTTATTTTGATGCCCGTTTCTGAAATTATAGGAACGTTTCTCCTTGAAAGTAATCATATAATATACAATGTCGCGTTTGTCGTATTTTTAATAATTCGAATTCCAACTTTTTTTGGTGGCTGTGTGACTGTTATGATCTTAGTTTCGATTGCTTTTGTTACTCTGAAAGAACTAATGGACAATCTCCAGGACTTTAAACGTTATTGTTCCGTACAACAAAACAAGCCGGATAGTCTTTACCGTCATCGTTTGGTTGCTGTGTATTACAGGCAAGCTCAGATTTTTGCAATCATGATAAACGAGTGTTTTCAAATGCATTTTTGGCCAGTAATGCAGTTCGCTGGAGCAACATTTTGTATAGGTCTTGGCTATACTTTATTAAGATATGGATTTCTATTAAGCAATATAGTTTACGCTGGGATAATTTTACTTTTATTAGCTTGTACGACTTGTCTCTGTTTATTAATGGACATTGGAAGTCGGTCACAACTTAAATCGTTAAGAATCATTAGAAGGGCTAAATTTCAGACGAATTTATTTGAACGTAAATGGTTTCAGAAATTTCTTAAAAGTGGCCCGCCTATTTCCCTAAAGGTTGGATCGTTACATAAAATTGATCGTCAAAGAGGACCATTGTTTATCCGTTTTGTTTTACAAAGAACATTTTTTCTTGTTGTTAAAAGTAATTCGATATCCGAACTTTAAGAAAATGTTTTTGGAATAAGATAAGATCAAAACTTGCGTGGTTTTCAATAATGTATTATTTTGAAAACGTATCGTATGAATGCTACAATCCTTTACATAAATTTCAGTTCTTACGATTTTATAAATAAACAATAAAACAAAATGTGACTTACTCTAACGATTACAAAGATTTTTATAAATTTCTCGACGTTTTCACTTGATTTGAGCTACTCCTCAACAGATCGATTTCAAAGTAAAATTCTTATTTTTAGATAAAATATTTCAAATATATAAAAATTCATTTTTCCAACAACTTGAATGCTCTTTATTTACTTATCATCTTAAGGTAAATATTTGTGAACCTTTTTCTGATAACACTATAAACAATGCCTTGCATCAAATTCATTATTCAGTACCGTTCCATCATTCCAATCTTGCTCGTGATTTTGTAATGATAAACCAATCTTTTCTTTATTCCTAATCATTTGTCATACATTGTTAAAATAATTTTTTATCTTCCCCCTCTGTTTCCCCAATTTTATCGATTTTTCATATGTCTATCGATCTCCTCTTGCTTCAAAGCTAATCCACGACAACCAACAACCTCACACTTTATCAATTTCAATCCCTTCTCCACCTCCAGCTGCCTAGTAACCGAATCATCTTTATGCATTCTAAACAAACGTATATTCAATTGTCTTTTATTCGATATTTCCAATCCACATACATGACAACTCAAACTAAACTCCATTTTATGTACAATCTTCACATGACTTTTCAAATTCTTTTTATCGCTTAATTCCTTTCCATACAAATGACAGTACTTTTTTATCCTCCTTATCAACCAGCTTTCTTCGGGTATCCTCCCCCTTCATAGGTTCTCCTTTCATATTAACTTTGTGTACCCTTTTCCGATGAAAATTTTAACTCCCTTTTAAATTTTTCTCCAATCCACAAATATCACAAATTCATTGACCCTCTTTTCTGCTGGAATGTTCCTTGGACTTGTGTTTCCTTAACATTTCTCTATTTAGCATTTCTATAGAAAAATACGCACAAATTCAACAAATGGCTAAATACATAATTAAACTTTAATGTTTTATCTCAACTTACCCTTGTCCACAAGTTATCTCCTTTGTTTTATGACACATTCCAAAGTGACCCTTAAACTTTTCCAATGTATCCCTGTCCACCTTAAATATTATCTTGCATTCCTCTCCCGTACATTTTATATCTCTGCCAAAAAATTGACCATTTGCGTTAACTTTACTCATTTTATTTCCATCCGAAACCATTTGCTTCCCATGCTTAATTGCCATATGCTTATCAAGTTCATCTTTCCTTAAAAATCTGAATCCGCATCCCACCATTGAACATTTAAACATTGCGATACCCTCTTCCTCTTTCAGCTTTAACGTTACTGGATCATCCTTATGACTAGTAAGTATGTGCAATTTTTTTCTTTTATTATTAGGCAATCCTAGTCCACAAATTGGACTAAATATCTTAAAATTCCTCACTTGCAAATTTTTTCTGTGAGAATCTCGACTTTTTTCACAACTTCACTTTTTGTCGCATTGACCGCATTTCCAAATCAATCTGTCTGCTTTTGTCTTTTGAGTTTCTTCATGCATCTTCCGTAAATGCCTCTCCCAAAATCCCTTTTCGCAATATTCACATTTAAATTTAAACGGCGTTTTATCATCATCGTCTTTTCCATGCACTTGTGCCGTATGCTTATCTTTCTAACCTTCTTTCATAAAAGTTGCATGACAGCCCACTACAGAACATCTTTTATAAAAAGATTCCTATTCCTTCTTCAAGCTTTAAAGTTACTGGATTATCTTTATGAATGGCAAGCATGTGAACATTTTTATTTCAATAAGTGGAAAATCCCGTTACAATATGGAATATTTTAAAATATATTTTATTCAAATAACAGTAAGTTTTATTGGCTTTTAATTGTTTGCTGATTACATAATGGTTCTTACTTATTTTTTAATTGATTTATAACCATAAATACTTTCAAAAATTTTATAATTGATTTTAACAAATATTTAAAATACTTTTCACATAACAATCCATACTTCAATTTCATAATTACAAGAAATCTCAATATTTATGAACCCTTCTCTGATGACACCTTAAATAATGCTTTGTATCAAATCCCTTCCCACAACTCTCACACTTAAGTGCCTTACCATTATTCATATCCTTCTCATGTACCCTTTCATGATATACCAACCTCGACTTCATCCAAAATCCCTT
>JAQFXM010006678.1:0-12871 GCA_034693345.1 Entomobrya multifasciata | reverse complement strand
AGAAAAATTGTTGGAAAAGTATCTATTAAAACCTGACCAAAGTAGTCGGCGTATACAAAGGACTGCAAGAGCTCGTAAAAAATCCTAAGACTTTCTACATTGTCGCATTTCAATGATATAGGTAGACACTTTTTATATACTCTGGGGAAAACATTTGAAGGAGGGCTATGGTAGCAATGTGTGTGAGTGTTAGACACTACATTAATTGTAATTATTTATTTATAATATTTTAAGCATCATCTTAGTAAGTACCATTTAGAATACAATCAATAGTACACAAATATCAGTGACTTATTTTATGAGTAATACCAATCCCGTTGGATACAGTTTAGTTAAGGCACGTATGTGCATATATTTAACAATCGACAGATGTTTGTATGTAATGCAATGGAAAACTTCAATGAATGCACGTGATCCCTTTCTGTCGTAAGAACCTTTTCTATAAATGTATCCACGCCACTCTTGAGCCTACGTGCGTCCTACAACTTCTGCCACCCAAGCCACTTCTGCTCCACTGGCTGTTGCATTCCCGCGTACCCAAGCATATTTAAGCTGCAGGATCTCCGATCCCACAGTAAGTTGGTATTTGACTGTCGTTGTAACTACTCTGCTAGATTAAACTTGTATTCCTATAAGGCTGTTATAATGCCCAAATGTACTTGGAATAAATTCTCTACAATATTTTTTTACTTGTGTTGTTCGTTCATATGACTTTCATATATCACTCACAAGTTGTATCTTGAATATAGTTTCAACGTTATCATCACTCTAAGATGGATCGGTAGTTTTTTCACTCACTAGAGCAAAGAACTCTCTTAAAAGGCTGTCCTTTTTAGCTGAATAAATTAACCACAAGTTTCTTTAAGTATCTTTTGAATTTTTTTGAATTTTTTCAGCAACTGACTATCTTTTTTAGTGTTTGGATTGTTTTTAATAACTTTACTTCTAATAACTTTCTAAGAAGATACACTGACATTGTTTATACATCGGCTTCACTCTGCACAATGTAAGACAGCTTGTCAAGTGATGCTTATTATCTCTTTCCTTCACGGGTTCTTTGAGACGAATGAGGAGTGAGTGATAAAATCTGTCTACTTTTCTATCATTCTCAAGATGATTGCCAAACAAATTAGTCACCGATGCATATGGTACATTATTTACTCGTTGATATGTTAGGTACACACAATACTGGCCACATAAATTGGAGTTGTCGTGCTGATGATTTATTCGATTTCACAATTTGGTAAGGTAGTTGTATATTATAAAATTTGCATGTTTCACCATAACTGTCGTAATACTCTAGTACAGTTTTATGATTGAGATTATGCATGTAAAACCACAACCAATGTTCACTGGACATGTTTGAGTTTCCTGTGTTGCAATTAATAATGGCAGGCTTACGCATTACAGACAAATGAATTCATCTTTTTTAATAGTAAAAGAAACTACTTTTTTCCAGTGATTTTTTCAGTAAGTCTTTGCAATTGATTTTTGTCCATGTTTTCATATTATGAATTACTGAATGTAGACGTGTGATTTGTCAATGCTTAAAATTTTTGGCGTGACGTAATAAAATAAAATGTTAAATTGGATTCAACTGCGGTTTCAAATATCAAATGAATTTTCACAATACCCGTTTTTTGCAAGCCGTACCTATCTTCTTCACCGGTGATAGTCCACTGAACGGGAATAAGCATTTCATCATTTTTTATATAATCCTCCAGAGATATATCTGTAACTTATCCATAGTTGGACGTTACATCACAAAACAAACATTCGCATGTACAAGTTATTGTCAATACTCATGCTCATATTGGCCATCAAGGATTTTTCTCCGTTCACCGTCATATAAACACTGCTTAGCCCATGTGCTTGAAAGCTGAATGGAGAAAGCGAAACATCTCCATTAAAGCTCTCCATCTCCTTTACTTTGAGTGACCCCAATTAAACCAAGTTGTGATGTGAGCCCCTGGTGGATTCCAGTTTTTGTAAGGCGCTGTTTTTTGGGAAGTGGAATTCTGCAATTTTTTCTAAACATTTTAATGGCTTTACAAGTCCCATTTCATTTTCTAAAACGATTCAAAAGGAACCATCCCTTGTCCGCATCTGAGAAATTATCCAACCCATACTTTTCGCAATGTTACATAGCGCGCTTGCATATGCCACCACCAAAGTTTCATTACGTTGTCTTGCCTAAAATAAAAAAGACTTTTTTGTAGTTTATATTATAATTATTTTGATTGGATTCAAGTTATTATACTAACCTCATTTCACTCATATTTCCAAGGCAAAAGCATAAAAATCTCTGGGCTGTCTGAGAGTTCAAAGCCATTATCATGCTGATCAGAAATGTACTTTGTCGGTGGAATAGGTTTGGATTTGTTGCTTTTCTCTGATAAAAGTGGCTCTCCTTTTCCCAGCTTCACAGGTATTACTGTATTACTGTATTATTACAGGGGAGGGGGAAGGTTGTGTCGGTTTTTTAGTTTGGCTAACCTTTGTTTGGAATAAAGTTAATGGAGGAATTGTTGAGGTGCTAACGACAATGGGTGGGCTGAGTAGAGGGTGGTGGGCCAGCAGTGGTAGTACTAGCTTTTGTAGGTTGCCGAGTTGTTGTGGTGCTACCTGACATTAGAGGGAGAGTAGAGGGGGAGGGGCAGCAGTGGTAGTACTAGCTTTTTTAGGAGGTTGCCGAGTTGTTGTGGTGCTAGCTACCGTTGGAGGGAGAGTAGAGGGGGGAGGGGCAGCAGTGGTAGTACTAGCTTTTGTATATTGCCGAGTTGTTGTGGTGCTTGTTACCGTTGGAGGGATAGTAGAGGGGGGAGGGGGTACTGAAGTAGTTCTAGCTTTTGTAGATTGTCGAGTTGTTGTGGTGCTAGTTACCGTTGGTGGGATAAGTGATGGGGGAGGGGGTACTGTAGTAGTACTAGCTTTTGTAGGTTGCCGAGTTGTTGTTGTGCTAGCTACCGTTGGTGAAAGAGTGAAGAGAGGAGGGGAACTGTAGTAGTACTAGCTTTTGTAGTTGAAGTGGTTGATGGTTGATTTGTTGTAGTGCTCCCTATAGCTGGGGGGATAGTAGAAGGTGGAGAGGGTAGTTTAGTTGTACTTTTAACTGTTGTTTGTAGAGTCGATGACTGGATCGTTGGAAGCATAGTAGGTGGGGGTAGTGTTGATAGAGTAGTGGACTGCCTAATTACAGGCGGTGGTGTTGTTGTGCTTGGTTTAGTAGTTCTTGGCATTACTGGAGGTATGGTGGGCGGGGAGGGTGTAATTGGGGTAGTAGACTGGGTCTTCACTGTAGTAGCTCTAGTTGTGCTTGGTTTTGTAATACTTGGCATTACTGGAGGTATGGTGGGCGGGGAGGGAGTAATGGGGGTAGTAGACTGGGTCTTCACTGTTGAAGCTCTAGTTGTGCTTGGTTTCGTAATACTTGGCATTACTAGAGGCATTGTGGGTGGGGAGAGTGTAACGGGGGTAGTAGACTGGGTCTGTTTACTTCGAGGTGTTGTAGTGCTTGGTTTTCTAGTACTTGGTGTTGTTGGAGAAATTGTGGGAGGGGAGGGTGTAGTGACTGCCGCACTAGAGTTCCTTTGTTTACTGGCCCAGGTACCCAATTTTCGAATACGTAACATGGAATCCAGTCGACCTTTGGATGGCTTTGATAGGGGTAGAGTTGGCCGTTTTGTTTTATAGTTTGGTTTATTTTCCCCCGCATTCAGCCGATCCCTTGAAATTGTGGTTGAAATTGGAACACTAGCAGTTTTTTCTGTAAAAATATATTTATTAGAAAACATTTTTAATTATTAATTTACTATTACAGTTATATTAATTATTACATGATTGCTCCTTTTGACACAAGTTAGTTTTTTCCACAACTTCAAGTGGAAAATCAAATGAATCGGCCGAGTCTGCGCAGAAAATTTCCAGGGACTTTGTAACCACATAGTTACATGAATTGGCAGTGCACACTTTACAATTCCAATTAAATTCACAGAAAGTACCTATGTGATGGTTAACAAAAAGCAGGATTAAAATAAACTTCATTTTTCCAGATGAATGTGTTGTAGGCTGCAAGTCGGAATCGCTAATAAACTTACAATCTGATAAATATAAATGTGTTAGTGGTCAGTGTCCATCATGTTCATCCTACTCTTCTTTCTTCTACTCTGCTTTTATGGATCATATCTTGTTTTACTAACTCGTTGCATGTTATGCAGTTATCTAGTATAAAAAAGTTCGAATGCATTAAAATAAGGCAACTTGATTAACTGAACATATTAACTAATTATTTTATTGAACGCAATTTATTAATGAACGCATGCATGAATTATTGAAAAAAAATAAACTTATAAACTATATCGAATTGGCTTTTTTATTCGACGCCCGGAAGAAGTAAATCTATCATCAGCTGAAAACAAAAAAACTAAACTATTGTCACCTCATTTAATTCATTGGGGGATAACCTTTACAAATCGTTCGGTTGCTCACGATTTCCGTATGGCAAAGCTGCTGGTCGAGGTCGGTTTTCCTCCTGCCTAAGGAAATCTTCCATCTGAATAGGTGCCTCATCATCATCCACATCGAAAACGTCATCATTCAACCTATTTCCGTTAGCTACAAATTGAGCCGCCCACTGCTGTTGCACCTGATATCTGGCTCTGGCTCGGTAATTATCTCTGTAGTTTTTGTAAACTTTCTTGCAGTACTTGAAAGAAAAGTTTTGTTTGCAGATGTCCTAAAACTCTTTATAGTTTTGACACTAACAATTTTATTTTCTTTTATAACCATGATAAGCTGTGTAGTATACATACTAGCTTATCTCGTCACTTGTTTCTGACCGTATTATTGAAAATTTATAAATTGCTTGAAATATGAAAATTTGGCAGATGGACATATTTTAAACGTTGTTTGAAAATTTAATTGGTGATATCACTCTCTTTCTTGACAGTTGCTACCAGAATCGGAGTATCATTTTTATTCGGAAAAAGAAGTATGTCAATTTATTTGGGAAATTTGAATAAAAACGCTGACTTCTCCTCTTTGCTTGGGCTTGCAAAAATTATATGCAAATCATGGCGAGCTATCAAGCAGCAAAAACATTTTTTGTTTCTCAAGAGTTGTTCTAGATCAAAATGATAAGCCTAACGTTTGTCTGTCCCATCAACTATTGGTTTTGTTCCGAAGGCTAGGCATGGTGTTGATCGAAATAAAACGTAATTCAATTTCGGTTAAAACCCATTTTCAGTAAACTTCATGAAGCTTGCAATATTGCATTTTCAGAATGTGAAAACAAGTTACATTATTAAATAATTAAATGCAGGTGAAATTTTTGTTTAGGTACGGTAATGTGTAAGGGGAGAAACGGAAATGCAACAGTATGCCTAAACAGAAATCAGGCAGTTACCAGCAATTCTTACTTTTACAAATGCATTACGTATTAATTATTCAATAGTTTGTACATCATACGTGAGTTTTTAAGTATAATTGAGTATATTTTAATTCCAGTCTACGTGCTTCAAGCTTTAAAATATATGCTATTGGATGCTTTCTATTACCACTTTCTGCCAGTGTTTAAAAATCGATTGTCGATAGTTCTTGGGAAAGCGATATGTAACAGTTGGTAAGTTACGATTCAAATAAAGTGTTACTGTGTATTCAAATAAGATACATATGTTGAGTAAATGGATCTTTTACCTTACTCCATTTACGGCAAAGTTGTGATTATGACGACGATGAGTGGAATACAATTAATTTGTCCCTGTCTGAACAACAGCATCGACTTGTTGCTCTAGTAAGTTGTGAGGCTGTAATTTATACAAGCATTGTTAGAAAAAGAATCCAATATACATTTTATTCTAAAGTAAAAACTCAATTTCAAACTCGTGTCGTATGATTTAGTTAAAGTAAGAATTGTCATTTCAATAATGTGTGAGAAAGTAGATCACCGCATTCCTATAAAAGGACTGGTGCTATATGGCCAGTCAGCTCAGATTGTGACTCTGACTCTGTTCGAGAGGATTGTGATTTTCCTCTTCGTTAGCTCGTGACGGCTAACCTGATGTATTGTATACATCCCTAACCTATGATGTATTGAGACTTGCATCCCTTGTCATTGGGACTTGACAAGGTCGGACGTGACGTCCATTCCCTATCCTTATTCCTATTTATCCCCGGGTAATTAAATATTAAATAGGATATTGATAGTTAAGTTTTTTATAGAGATAAGCTATCCTAATGAATATTACGTAAATGTAATATAATATGTTTCCCTCAGAATAAATCTAAGAGAATCTTTACAATACCAATTGATTGGCTCAAGCGAACCGACCCTTCTCATGTGAAATGTTATCATGTTACTAACACATATTAGCATAAAACCCTCACAAAGTATACACACATATATAATAGTGACGTTGTTAAATGTCCGAGATTTGCCTTTGTAAGAGTACTTCGTTTGAAACAACAACGGAAAGTTAAAAAGTGAATTAAAAATAGTCCAAGTCGAACTGAACTTGTTCCAAGTGAACTTGGTGGTTCACTTGTACGTGGTTCGGAACAGAGAATTTGGACGTATCGCCGTTAATAGTCTAAAATCAGCTGACCGTGAAATTCTGCTGATGAAAAATCGGCTTGAAAAAGAGTAAGCTGTGAGGTTTCTAAATATGAAATCCTATTCAGAAAAAAAGGAGTGAAAATCAACAGCTGATGGCAAAGTTCAGGAATGAGACAGATGAAAGTGAGAAACGTTAGATTGAAGAGTACGCAAATATTATAAATGGTTGTTTCAAATTTTATTCGAAAGGTTAAATTAATATATATGTTATAGTTTCTTAGCTAAACCATGAAACTGGGGATCGACAAGTACAATCTTTTGAAATGTTGACAATGATGAGTCCGGTTGTCAGAATTCGGAAGCTGACGCCAATGGCGACCCGGATTGGTCACCTTTTTTAGATGAAGTTTTAGAAGAGGCCGGCTCTAATTCCGAAGCCCAAACTGACAATTTGGACAACGATGAAGCCATCGTTCAAGCTGAAACCCCCAAAAAATTAAAAAATAAGGATAAAAACATGTGTTCCATTTGTGGTTAGGTGAGAAACAAAGATTATTCACAGCTTAATTTTATTTTTAGTTTTAATTTTTTGTTCACAGGCAGATGGTTTAAGTTTACTTCCGGAGTAGTTAAAAGTATCAATATCCATTATACAAATTCCAGCATTTTTGTCTGCATTTCTAACCATCAAATTGTTACTAGCGAGAAAATATTTGCACTTTTCAATTAATTGAATCGGTGGGATTTTATATTGAGTATAATTTTTACAAATAGTTTGGTACATATCTTTTACTATGTTTTCATCTGGAAATAAAATATTAAAAAGTTTTGGGGGCTTTTTTGACATGAAAAATCTCTTTTTACATTTAATTAGGAAACAATCCAAATCTTTTAACTCTGTTTCTTTGCCTATTACATTAAAATGTATGTTCCAAGCAAGCCTTCTTAAATTGTCATTTCTCATCAAGCTTTCGACCTTTTATTTATCTATGCGTTCGACTTAATGTTGGCTGTGCCTACTAAAATATATGGCTTTCTCTTTAGTACACATTTACAATGTCGGTATTGAATATTCCGAAATTCTATCTCGGTGTGACACATTTAAGATGAATTGCAGATTGCAGCTTATATTGGTTCATTCGCTGAGCAAATTTTTTTGGAAATTTGAAACCAGAAAGAACTTCTAAGAAGTCACTGCTGACTATTGTAAGCATAAGCATGATGTGCGGCATTATGTATCACCAACCACAACACAACTAAATATTTAATTTACTATCATAAAAACCAGCGAGTGGGCGGACGACACTATTTTCTGAGGTCATTGTTAATATAGAGCATGCACAAAGCGTGGATTGAGTTCTGTGAAGTTTGGAATGAAATGTTTTCTATTGGGTTTGAGAATATGTACATCATCATTCATATATCAATTAATTTTCTGATACTATTATTATACTTTGCTGCTTTGCACAAAATAAGCACGTTTGTGTTTTATAAATCGCATTTCTCTGGCTTTCCGGTAACAAAACCAGATTTTCTTTGAATAACAATTTTTTCCATGTTTAGTGCGACAAGTTTCTGCTGTAAACTAAAAGTTGAACCAAATTTTTTTAAAAATTTCATTGAAGAAATGTCCAAATGCACAATTTACAATTCACAAAAACAAAGTACAAAACAAAGTATTTTTTACAAGTGATGAGGAGGACGATGAGGATGACCACTTCCCTGTAAGTCCCACCTCCCGCCAATTCTAATTCACCAGCGTCACCACCATCTCAGCAAGAGTAGTTATTGTGATACAGCAGAACTCGCCTACTCAGCTGCTTGTGAAGGATCAAGAACTGAGGAACGAAGCAACCTGCGGTGGAGGAGTACAAAGAGGAGCCTGAAGCTGCATCTCCCCCTACACTTGACCGTATGAAAAACAGTGTTGCCTGATTTTTTTCATGCTTTGTTCACACTAGCACGCAAAATATGTATTGCTTGGCGTATTTGTAATATTTTATTGTCATCATTAATATTACCTGAATGTTTACAACTCTCATGTTTTTAATGCAAAAAAGATCTGTTTGCAATTTCCATTAATCTAAAACCATTATATTATTACTATTGACATACTTTACCAATCACAATGTGATAATTCTAGAGAAAATGGAAGGAAACAGAAGTAATAAAAACATAACTAATGACCTACATTATATGCACTTCACACAACAATCAAAATAATTCAGTACAGCAGAAAATGAAGATTGGCACACGAAGGCTGAACTGAATCAGTATGATAGCATTACTTTGATAAACGAAAGCTCGAAAAGAAATATGAACAAAAGCGATTTCATTCAAATTGAATATATCTCATCACCACATGACATAATACAGCACAAAAAATTTGATAAGCATGACACAATGCCTAAACGAAACTGAATAAGTTTGGTTGACAACTGCAAAGGTATTCTTTCTGAATATATATATGGAACCCAATTTTAATTCAGAAGGTACAGCATCCTATTATTATAACAAAAGCTATATTACTACAACTGTGCGGTGGGGGGCCTTTTGTACGCGTCATTTAATTTTACAAGAACGCTTTTTAGTATTCTCAAGCTTGTTTTTCATTTCATTTCATATGATTAGCCATCAACATCAAATCCAGATTCATCGATTCCCGAGTGAAATGTAGAATAATATATTAATAATCCATGAGACAAGAAATTATATTATTGACTGAAAAGTACTTTCACCTGGACACAATAATCCTAAGAAATTGATGATGACGACTCTAGGCATGCTACAATAGCAAGTCTCTCAGGAATGTACACGTTAATATAGCAAGTTTAATTGTGCCCGATAGTCAACACCTAAAATCAAAATCTACGCTAAACGCTGAACTGAATATCCTTCCTTATAACAAGAATGGGTATAAGTATAAGTTTTATTTAATAACCAATATAGAGGTTATTGTAAAATAGAGCCACCATCATATAGTCATTAGATGTATATAGCTTTGCTGATCTGTAATACTCACCACAATAATATTACTCAGGAATCCATGTTTTTATAATACCATATTATAATTATATTTTCAAATTGACAAGATGTACGGGTTTAGCTAAACGTAATGCTAAACCTTCAAGGTAAACCCAATGCTAAACCCAATGCTAAACCATCATGCTAAACCAAATGCTAAACCATCATGCTAAACCAAATGCTAAACCTACATGTTAAACCCAATGCTAAACCGTCATGCTGAACCAAATGCTAAACTATCATGCTAAACCAAGTGCTAAACCAAATGCGAAACCCGATTCTAAACCGATTGTTAAATTCGATGCTAAATCTATTTCCTAAACACGTTGCTAAACCTTTTGCTTAACCCAAATTATAAATTTGGATGAAAGCTGAACCCGGTGCCAAACTTGATACTTAACACATGCTAAAACCTACTCCTCAGTCACTCTCATAAAAGACTTCTTGGGTAGCAATGCGCAGTCTGTCACCGTTATCTGTAGCTGTTTTTATTTTCAAGGCTTGGGCTAGCCTGCTGAGCTGGCTGGCTAAACGTGGCGTCTTCGGCTATACAGTCTCGGGAATACTATACACTCCATGCAAAACCCTAGTCTACAATCCATGCAAAACCCAAGCCTACACTCCATGCTTAACCTAAGTGTATACTCTATGCTGAACCTAAGTGTATAACCATGTCTACACTCCTGGCTAAATGGTAGCCTACACTGCTTGCTTAACCCAAGTCTACACTACTGGCTAAACCCAAGTCTACACTCCATGCTAAACCCAAGTCTACACTACATGCTAAACCCAAGTCTTCACTCCATGCTAAACCCAAGTCTGCACTCCATGCTAAACCCAAGTCTACACTCCATGCTAAACCCAAGTCTACACTCCATGCTAAACCCAAGTCTACACTCCATGCAAAACCCAAGCCTACACTCCATGCTTAACCTTAGTGTATACTCCATGCAAAATCCATGTCTACACTCCTGGCTAAATCCTGGCCTACACTGCTTGCTTAAGCCAAGTCTACACTACTTGCTAATCCCAAGTCTACACTACTTGCTAATCCCAAGTCTACACTACTTGCTAATCCCAAGTCTATAATCCATGCTATACCCAAGTCTACACTCCTTGCTTAACTCTAGTCTACACTCCTTGCTTAACTCTAGTCTACATTCCGTACTTAGCTCTAGCCTACACTTAGAGCAAAATATTATATCAGATATTTCAATCCAAATAAATTCGAATTGTAATGTAAAACCACCGTATAAAACCGATGCTAATCGTATGTCCCATGATCTACCACATGCTGAACCCCTTGCATATTCCAACGCCTAAATAAATAACAATGAATTAAGGGGTCTCATTGCACTGATGGTTACTTTCCACTTACCGCTCGCGGCACTGGTTGTAAATTAATGGTTACATTCAAAGAATTTTAGAGTGTACAGTCGTTGTATTTTGGACTTTTGAGAAGTTTATGATGAAATTAAAGAATTGTTCATTTATGGTACAGTAAAAGCAAAATCTTTGTGTTTTCACATGGCCTTTCCAGACATACAAATTTTAAACTGTCAAGTTTGAGTCAAATAGGGTTGAAAAAAGTTTTAATAATTCCTCACCTTATTACAAACAGTATCCTTATTTTCAAAATTGACAAAAAATACAGACAAAACACAGTGATTTACCACAGTACACTGTCTTTGCCATAGCCTATAAACATCTTATTGGGTAAAACTAAAACTATTCTGCACGCAGGAATATGATAATGATATTGACGTCACTTATTTTAATAAATTAGAAAACGGTATGCAGGGCAATATTGACAATATTAAGGAAATCGATTTGGAACAGCTTGTTGGAACCCAAACAGTAAACATAGTTTGGAGAATCAAACTTCCAATTGAAAAAAAGTTCTCTGTAACTAATCACAGACTAAAAATATGCATAAAAATGAAAAGCCTAATGACAACGATAACATTTTACCTTATTCCTCTCCCTTGCTGAACGTCGAAGAAAAACAATAACTATCAATTTAATTGAAATAATGTTTATTTTTTTACAGAAAAAGTATCGTACCAATTGCTACCTGGAGCTTGTTGAGGGGATTAGGAGGTTGCAGGGTTGGGTTACATGAGGGTACTGGGGGTATAGCTAAAGGGACATCATGTAAAAAAAAACTTCCTCAATTCCTAATTGGGGAATACCATCCATGTTATTGTCGTCATCTTTAAAATGGAGAGCTCCAAGTTCCAAGTTGCTCCAAAAAAGCATGCCACAAGAGCGCCTAGTATAAAAATGTGCACGACGCACATATATTCAGCAATTAAAATATCGCATAACATCACATTACATAACATCACATCATATTTCATAATATCACATCATATAACACTTGCATTAAAACCTTGTATTGTACAAATTCATTGTACAGATTGTACAAATAAGCAGCATTTTATCGCTCAGCTTTAAAAAACAAGTCAACCGCTGATTTAGTTGTGCGAACGGCAAGGTGACGTGGCGAAAGTGAAAAATCTTTAAACCCTTATGCCATGATGGAATCATCATCAATAAAATCTAATGCTGGAAACGACAATACTGCTAGAAAACTGACAAAATGCTTGGATTGGTATGCCTGCATGGAGTGCATGTTTTACCAATTAGGTCTTTTCTTTTGTTTGTTCGCTTGTTATCATAATGATCATGTACATATGAACGCAATATTACTATCATGGTTTGCCATACATTTCGAACGCATTAAAAAACGAATGCACTAGTAAACGGATTTTATCACATTGCATTTCAGAAAAAAATTTAACGAGCTGGTATTCTTTTTTACATGTACATGCTAAACAAATGAACAAAGGAATGCTATCTGAAATGAATACGCACGCTATGAATCAAATGGCTTTAGGTGGAAGTAATGCTTCCGCACTTTTATAATATTCATCATACCTAGTTAAGTCGTAATTTACACCCTGTTCCAATTGTAGTTCCTTGGCGGGCCTCACTCGTTTTAAGCCAACGCGATCAGGTGCTAAACAGATAGGAGATCACTAATTTAGATATACTATTTTTCTGAATATAAGAATACAAGCGAGAGTGAAGTAAAAGTTCATTTATTTATTTGAATTCAAACTTGAACTTATACTTACGCTAAGCCCGAACACATTTACAGAATTACAACAGTACCTAAACATTAACTAGAGATACGTGAATATATCTGCATGTTTATTAACCTCATTACTCCTAGATACAACGCGTTGTTGTACTTCAAAATCATGACATTCAAAACTAAGTACGACAATG
>JAQFXM010006677.1:0-12872 GCA_034693345.1 Entomobrya multifasciata | reverse complement strand
TCTAAGTTTTTACTGCCGGAATTTTGTATGCTGAGGAATGTATAGTAAAAAAATCCGCGCAAAGTAGCTCAACACTGGATCCGTCCTTATTGATATTTTTCCTTTACGGGCAGGGGCAGGAGTGCTGTTGGATTTTCCAGTGGATTGTCCCTGTAACATATATTTGGACAACTTGTAAAGAAAGAACACATAATTAAAGAGATTGAACAATATCATTCTCCAATTTGATTCAAGATTTAGTAAAGAATTAAAAGTATTATTTAAATTAGAGAATTTAAATGGGATTCTAATAAAATCATGCGTCAGTATTGTAAATCATACGGTTTTCGCTGGTTTTTTATTGAGAGGACTGGAGGATTTAATGTGGGGATAAGGACAGTTTCCACGGGAGCAGGACGACTTGTTGAAAAACTGACATGGTGGCATTCTTCCGAGTTTTAGGTCATGGGATAACTTGCACTCTTTATCAGTGCATTTGCCAACAATAAACCTAAAATTTGTGGATTTAAATTTTCCATTGAATAAAATTTCAAACTGAGTGAAAGTAAATAGGGTTGGATTTCTTTTGAATACTTTGGACAAATCATCAGCTGCTTCCTGTCAAGAATATATGGACAGCTTCCATTTTCCTTATTTTTGCATTCGCCACACCGATTGTAGTACATGCACAACTGCTTCTTTTTCCATGTGCGTTGGGAAAGGGTCACCTTTGACTTTTGTACTGCATGCCTTTAAAATTGGAATTCAAAAACTAAGTTAAAAAAATACCTTCAACAAATGGAATTTTTTGTATAGATGCCTCGTTGTCTACATACTTTGCTAGCCGCACTCCAGGTGTCAGTTGATGCGGTTGTGAATGTGTCAAATTCAAAGCCTTAGATTTAACTGAGCACTGCTGGGATTCCGACAAGCGCTACAGCGATTTCCCCCTATTTTTCCTGATGAACTGATGTCCACTGATGTCAATCACATTATTTTTCGACTTCACTCCTTTCAACGATTTTCCTCCGTTTTTACGAATAAACTTGGACCCATCAATGTGTGGACAATATATTTACGAACTGTACAACATTAAAATAACATACATCATCAGTGAAAATAAAATTCACATTGTATCGCTTAAAATTTAGCTGTTTACCTTTATTGATAACAATTATCTTTTTACTACGAGCCTTCATAAATGATTTGGGTGTGACCTTTTTAATCAATTGCCTCTGAGCCTTCCTCACATGACTGATAAATGGATTGACTCAATTTCGAAGTGGATACCATTCTCATGGAACATTGTTTAAATAATTTTGTTTTCCCAGCTTTCCGAGTGGGGGATCCTTTCAGCCATCGATCCAATTTGTACTTGGTTCTTAGGGGACTTGTATTTGTGCTACTAATTGTTGTACTACTTGCACTACTGCTACTTGAGATCCGCTGCTTTAATTGCTGCTGCTGCAGTTGTAATTTATATGAAGATAGTGTCGACGCCTGGATGGATGTCGAAGGATGATATGTCTGAACTTCTTTGTAATTTGTTAAATTAATCCCAAGATTCCAATTGTTGCTCCAGCATTATTAGAACAGCTATTTTTCAAAAGATGAAATGACGAATGAGCTGGATTAAAATGAGGCCTTATTCCATTGCTAGATGATTAGATGGACAAAGATAGCTCTCCAGTTCCAGAATTAACTTGAGCCAAATAAGAAGGATTTATGTAAATGGATGAAGGTGCTTTTGAAGATGTTTCTGGAGTTTCCTGTCTCTCTGGTTTGATGATTACAGATGGAGGTGGAGCCACATTATGTTTGTCAGGTGGTTTGGCTTTCTTGCTGTTATCTAATTTGTACGGGGAAACATATTTGGTTCTGCTTCTACCTCTGCTGCTGTTATTTTTAACTATCACTTTACTAGGTTTACTGTCCCTAAGATTTGGAGGAAACACTTGATTGACATAGTTGTCGTTAAACACCAAAGCGTCGAAAGGATTGGGGTAACTAGCTACTCTAACATTTCTAGGTGGCTGATAAGGTGGACAGACGCTGGTGTAAGGGAACTGGTACTGGGGAAGATTATAATTGATGGATGTCCTCGCAGATGAATAGATAGGGTGAAGGTTAGCGGCAGTTGAGCTATTTTCTCCAATACTTGCGGCAATGAAGTCTGTACGAAAAAATAAGTAATATTCCCATTTTAATTTTTAAATAGAGGCTTAATCTGACGACATTATAAATAGGCAATTATAATAAGCTATCAGCAGAGCTCCTGAAGATAAACGTTTGTGATTAGAGTAGGAAAGCATATTACATTGAGATATTTTAAAATATATATACGGAGAATACAGGCCATCACATCGCCAAATGACGCGTTTTCAAAATCTTAAGTATCCTAAAATTAAATCTTCAAAAAAGCACTTAGAAAACTAACAGACGTTGCCCCATTAAATTATTAAATAAGGCTTTACTGCAGACGCAGACTGCAATTTATAATTGAATGAAACTAAAAGGTTTAGTATTTACAAAACTTACCGTACCTGTGCAGTTGCAGAAATTCCCAAAGGCATATTAAAAGTTTAATTAAAAATTAACAGAACTTAGAAATATACTTAAAAATTAAAACACTTCAAAACGCGTAGTCCATTCTTCGATAAACCAAAATCCAAATTCGTCCGTAAAATAAGCTCATCCGATAACAAAATATATGGGTGTATCGCGTATCCAATCAGTCTGAGATGTCCAATCTTCAATCGAAATGATTATTTAACTATTTCACAATCATCTTGATAGTTAAACTGCGTAGTTAATCAAGTCACATCCTCTTATCGAATCACTTCCTTTATTTTGTGCGATAACGATAACAAATTGTTTTTGGCAAACTAAAACCAAGGTGCTCGCTCGAGCATAAGAAGGATAGGTACTGTGTCTGGTAAATTAGCCAATCACCGAGGAACTCTTCTAAAGTAAACAGGTGAACAGATGATAGTTCTTCGCGTGCGTAATTAGAATAGACTGTTTACTCCCAGAGAGCGCATCCTGTGCGTAGGAAGATGATGATGTCATATGATTTCAGAATTTCACGTGCATTTCATTTTTCAACTCAATCAACTTTGCATGTACAATGCAATGCCGGAAATACCCAGAAAAAATGCATTAATTAATGCAATCAGTTCGTTAATTTTTGTTTTGTAATTAATTTTTGTCGTTAAAAGTTGGTTCAGTATATATTTAACGATCTTACAATTAAAATGAGGATAAGTGACGGTGAAAGTGAATCTCCTTCGACGACGCCAAGTTCTCTGATCCCATTTTTGAAAAGTTTGTGGAGGATACCACAAACTTTGAATTATTTTTCTTGAATTGGAGGAGACACCAGAGAATATATCAAGAAAAATGTTTGCCATGCTAAGCTGGAGAATGATGGGGGCTGTTGTTTGCAGTAAAAACTGTAGAATGGTGGTCACATTATCAAGTTCTATACGTGCTTATCAGTATCAATCAAATATAATTAATAAGTAAGTTTAGTACATAATTAAACGTATTTCTAGCAGTGTAGCAATAATTGATTGGCTAATTAACTGATTTTGAACTTATTTCTTAAATATTTTTTTAGAAGATGGAATCATCATAAGTCTGATCGATTAGGACAATCAGTTTTAAAAGATACTAGTCATCATCATCAATTACCATATGTAGTCAGTAGAAGCACAACTAGCCATACCAGAAGGCTGATTCCTTTATGTAGTCGTTACTTGGAGCGGACAAGAGGAGTTTATCAGGAGGACGATGGAGGCGCAGTCCTTCTACGTCCGTGGGTGCATACATCCCAACAATTTCGAATGGTGACGGGAGAAACTAGTAGGGGGAGGAAGTCAAAGCAAACCGATTGTACCAGTAGCAGAAAAAGTTGTATCGTCATCATCACCAGCGTCCCCACCACTGCCAGCAGCACCACCACCGCAGCGGAGTAATAATTCTTCTAATCAACCGCCATTGATACCCGGACCTCCAAAACGGGAAAAGAAAGTGACGAATTTCCTGTTTAAAAAGTTTGCTTTTGCGCAGGGTTATCAGGATATGATGGAGAAAAAGTTTTCAGATGCTATGAAAGTTTATCAAGTGTTTATTCTTGGGGTTAAGGTACATTGATTAATTAACTGAAATTACTCACACAATATTATATAGTAATTTTAAAATTAATTACAAAAGAGTTATTTATTTTGTTAGGAATTTGCAAAGGAATTATGGAAAACGTGAAAATCAAGACAAAAGCCATGCTATCATCTGACGGGGTCACGAAATTGAGCAGAAATGAATTTGATGTGTACTACAGAATGCCTGCGGAAATTTTGAGGGTAGCCCCTACTCTTGTTCTGTCTGCTTTACCGGGATTTCAGTATTTTATGTTTCCTACAGCGTATGTATGAAAATTTAACTATTAATATATACACTAATTAACTTGTGTGTGGGGAATTTTAATTTTTTAATGAAGTAATATTTTGGGTTTTCGTAATTTTTTGTGTTAAAGGTATAAATTTCCAAAACGCTTATTATCCACCCACTTCTGGTCCCTCCAACGGTAAGCTCAGTTTGCCATTGAAGGTCAACAGGAAAGACTTCAAAATCAGCGACCTGTCTTTCGCCAACTTCAAAATCATGTGGAGGATGTGAGGGACAGTAAATTAAGGGAACTTTGTAGGGATGTCCTGTTTAAATTGGGAAGTGGAACGCACTAACGCAGCCTTCAATATGGGTAATTATGAGGATTAAGCCGGGATTTGAGTCAGATGTGTATAGTTTAAAGGCTATGTATGGACCACATATTGTAAGTTAAATTTGTGTAAATTTATATGATAAATGATAAAAATATAAAGAAAACTTTTGTTTTGACCATTTTAAAAATGAATATATAAAGTAAATTTAGTTCTGAAATTTCATAGAAAGCCCTATGCAGACTGCATGGTATTCACACCTGGTTTTTCAACAGATCTCGACTTGGAGACTGAGCAGAAATGCTGTACGTGATGGATGTGTCGTTAATCCGGGAAGGAATTTTCACACTTAAGCCAGATGAATTAAGAAACGTAATTAAGAATTTCAAAGTGTTTTCCATGTAAATTTGTAATTATGAGACGTATGATGATGACAAGCATTTTAATTGTATATTGCAGGCTTGCTTTCTCCGTGGCCGGAACGCAGCCAATACTAGCCAAGAAGATATGGTGGAATTTTTACAACAGTGGATCTCTGTATCGTCCACAATTCAAAAGCATTCATATTCCCTTTTACTTCACTTACCTGTCTTAATTGCTTACAATAATCCAAACAATTGGGCACTTATCGTGAAATCGTGAAAAATATATATGACAGAAAAAATAGAATGAATAACTTTTCGTAGCATTTTTTTCTTTTGTTAAGTTAATTATAGCTTTAATTTTAATTGATTTTTAAAGCTTTTAATGCATGAAAGCAAGTAAGATCACAATTTAATTCAGTCAGTCACAATTATTAGGACATAAAATTTCGAAGTTCAAATATCCATTCAATTATAGTTACAAACAAGACACTTTTTAAATTCAATACTTCCTGCGATAAGCCAAAGTTAAGGCATTAAAATATATACACTACAAGCTAATTACAAAGTTTATGGGTATCTTGAGACATATTTGCCAAACAGCGGCAAGAATTTTTTAGGATTGACTCATGTTATTCAGCGTAGCAAGCTACTTCGATTTCCTCACGTTTTGCGTTTCCAAGTAAACCAGCACAACGAAAACACGTGCGTAAACATTTTCACTATCCTGTCACTGTTCAATTTAATTGCTTGTACTTCAGATAGTGGTGATAGTGATAACAACAAGTTAAATACGATTTACACGATTTTAAGTGGATTTTAAGGTATTTTTATTTTTAATCTAAATTAATCTAGTGAGTAAAATTGTTGAGGAGTATCGGCATCAGCGTCCCGGAAATGGATGAAGACGAGCAGCGTTTCAACATGTCACGCAGAAAGAAGAAGCAAGTGTCCAAGGATTTGAGTAGTGCATTGGTCTCCAAACGCCCGGTAGCCAATTTTATGGATAGGACAGAAAAAAGTTCTTCAAAGCCCGGAAAGTATGCCATGGCACGGAATCGGGATTCCAGTGATAATGATGATGATGACGACATTGAAATCGTTCGAGATGATAATGGTGACGAGGAGATGGAGGATGTCGAGGAAGATTTAATGGTAATTTTTAAAGGGAAATTGGGCAAATTTTTTAAGAACTGATTTTTAATTGTGGGATTTAATATTTAATTACAAATAATATATTTTTTAGGTGGGCGACGTTTCCTTAAAAGAGATCAATTTGAATACAAGCCAGGATGACAGCGAGGATAACGTTGACGAAGATGAGATAACCCTTCCCCACATGCGGGAGTACTACATTGGAATATCTTACCGAAAGCTTGACTGCAACTCTGTCCTTGTTTCTATTGAACCATTTAACCAGTTCTATTTTACTGGGAAAGCTTTAATTAAAGTGATTAAAGGAACTGTTGACATTTACGGATATCGTTTTGGAGCGGATGGGAAAAAAGTATAGTGTTTTCAGTGCCAAGGGACATAGTGGTCTTTTATGTTGGAAGTCATTGCAGAGAAGTGGTCCAATGGGGAAGGATGGTGGTGGCGGAGGAGGAGTTGGACATGAAGGACTTACTCCGGATGAATTGGCATGCTCTCAGGGGGCATTGATGTTATGGAGGGTTGTAAAAATGAATGGTGTGATGGAATGAGGAATACGTACCCTACAGCTGCTAGTATGATTGGACCTTCCATTACTGGGATTGGGCCAGGGAAATTGCCGATTATGGAGAATTGTATGGATAAGTTGGGTTTCCAGTTAATGAAGTCATCGGATAAGGTGAAGGTGATGGAGTTTCCGGCGTTTTGGGAGGGTATTTTTAGGGATATTACTAATCAATATGGTACGTACGTAAATATAATCTGACGTACAATTTCTTGTGGAATTTTCTCTCTTGAAATGGTAATTATTTTTTAACTTGTATTTGTAGACTGTTCTTCTGGAAAAATCTGCGCTTTTGATGGCAAAGGCGGTGCAAAATCCACATTTGTCAAATGGCTTATCAATCGATTTTTAAGTAGCGAGGTCAGGACTTAGGTGCTATTTATTGATCTTGATCCGGGACAAACGGATTTTACACCCCGGGCATGTTATCAGCAAAGGTTATCAGTGAGCCATTACTTGGACCTAATTTCTCTCATTTGAAGGACCCGGAAAGGCAAATTTCTTAAAATTAAGTATGAAATCTACTTATTATTTTTTACTGCCTTGATTTAATATATTGGAGTTTGGGTTTGGTTTTTAGAGCAATTTTCTTATGTACCGTTAGTGTCGCCGACTATCCCGTTTCCTACATCAAATCAGTAGCCGATCTTTATGAATACTGTGCGACCAATGAAAGGTTCCAAGGATTACCTTGGATTTTCACAAGGTTTAGGGGTCCAGTTGGCTTGTGAAATTATTAATGTTATCTGTCCAAATTGTGTGCTTCAGCTGAATATCAAGAATGATCGAAGATCCTTCCCTTTCTTCTTAAATCGAGACAACGTTTCCAGACAGAAGACAAGTTTGAAAAGCTATTAAACAGAAAAGTATCGACTGCCTTTGGAAAATTATCTATTTTTGACGGTTACCTCAGCTTGTAGTCGACAAAACCATTCAAATAGTAATGTATGGTAAGTTTAACTTGTAAATTTAAAAGTTTAAGGTTTGAGTAAGGCTGTTTCTGTAAAAATTCAACTTAATTGCCAATTTCTTTCAATTTAAAAGGGGTGCTAACGCAAAAAACTTGTCGAGAATTGGTGATCACTTCTTATTTCTCGGAGAAAATTGGTTCAGCTGATGGATTTAACATTAGATCGGTTGTCCCATTAAAGTAAGCGTAATTTGCTAAGCAGACAAGTGAAATGATTTTAATTTGAGATGAAGCTAATAAATTGCTTAATTATTTTTAGGGTACCACTGGACTCCATTGCAATAGGCACCATTAACTCTGACCTGAGCTATCCCGAAATCCTGGACACTTTAAATGGAAATCTGGTTGCCATCTGTGAAATGTCTGATAACCTTTTCATCCCGTTGAAGGAAGCTTCTCAGAAGAAATTTATTCAAAAAGCGTCACTTTTTACGAATAACTGCCTTGGTTATGGAATAGTGCGCGCTATAGACTAGGAAAATGAAGTGCTTTACATTGTACCGCCTATCAACGAGACAGAGATTCTTTTGAGGGGTAATGTGATTTTGGCTGCGGGGGTGGTGGGGCTTCCTGTACATTTTTATGTGGGTCAGGGACAAGGAAGTGGTGTAGGGTCAGTGTCAAGGAATATGTTGGGAACAGCGGGAGAAGCATCGCCTTATTTAATGAGTTGAAATGAAGGAATTTCAACGTTGTATACGGCGGCGAAAAAGTATTTCGTGCAGAGGAAGGTGACGCATAATGTGTTGAAAAATTGTTTGTTGGAATTTTAATGAAGTGTAGAGATTTTAATGGGACGAGTCAAAATTTGAAATTTATTTTATAAGAAAAATCTTATCCAAATTTCTGTCAGAATAAAAATTTCGCTTAAGTTATACGTTAAAACTTGATAGTTGATTTAGCAAAATGTGTAATTATTTAGGTTGCTATGTTGGCAGTTATCATAATTTGTACGAATGCATTGTTTTTTAACTGAAAATGGCATTTAAACACGATTTAAAATTTAAATTTAACTGCATTCTCACAAAAAATTGGCAGACATTAATTCAACTAATTACAAATTTCCTAGTATAAAAAACCCACTGCAATTTTAACCTTTACAATTTCCAAAATTAAAAAGTTTATCAGAAACACAAGTAATCAGATTGAATACAGTAGACATAATACACGGACCGGAACAAGGTAAAGCAAAAAGATATCAGTTGAAGGCGGGGAGCTGCAAGGTGATACATGTTTTTTAAAGATACACCGGATCCCAATGATGATGATAAGCCAAACAATAAGAAAAAGAGTAAAACAAAAAGCATGCATTCATCAAAATCCCAACAGCAGCAGAAACCAGCTCCAAATAAAACAGAGTCAAAGGTCAATGTGACCAGCTCCAAAGCTACACTACAGCAGCAGTCCAAAACTCAGTTGAATGTTACCAATTCCAAAACTCATTTTCATAAGCACAAGCCATGTCCAAGAAAGCAGAAAAAAGATGGGGATGGAAAACCTTTAGAATCCCAGTCCAAAACTCAGATAAAGAGTAGTAGTAAACGCGTTTGAATGTTAAACACAGAAGAAATAATAAAAACAGTCAAAGTTAAATGTACGTTTTTTCAATGAACATTCAATGAGAAGGCAATGTACATTTCTAGAGTAACAAATTTTACATTCATGAATTATGTATGTGTACCATGACATGTATTTTAAACGAAAAATTAGCAAAAAAACGAATATTCAAGTAGAATTTCGACAACAATTATGTCATGTCTAATAAAATAATACGGTTTAAACATGAATTACTTTTTACCCTAACAGATATACATTTGAAGATACAATTAAGTTTAAAAAAAGAGAAGAGAGATGTGGATTACCTGCACAGCGCTTGTGGCAGAGAAGAGATGATGGTTCCGTAGCCTTGGGCGTTGTCGTATAGCTCAAAGAGAGGCGTATTCACCAATTTGTAGACCTTCGGTACGGCAAACAAAGCTGTTAAAGAATTGTATAGTCAGCAAAACCATTGTTACTCAAAACATATAATGAATCATTATAATTAAAATGTGTTATATGAATTAAACCTAAAGTACTAAAAAATATGTATTTTATAGTTTAAATAATTTATATGTATAATTTAGATAAAAATATCTTAAAATTAGGTACTATACTTATTAAATTAGACTAATAGTTAATGAGTACTTAACTTTATCTTTAATACTAATTATATGAGAGGTATTTTATGTTCTACAATTCATGACACACATGACATGATGTACAAAAAATGAACATTACGTATTTTTATGTGTAAAAATATTTGAAATGAGTCTTCCTACAAAAATAGTACAAAGTAAAGACTATTTCCAAATTTACAAAATTTTTCATACCAGAGTACCTGAAGTAAATATTTTTCATTAAAAATAACCTATCATAATACATGTTTCCTTAGAAAAATGTTCACATATTTTTTTTCAAATACAAACCTTAATGCCAGTCTTTCGGGTTTGTGGTTATCACTGTCATTATTCATTAGCCTTATAATCATAAATGTTCATCTTAATGTACACATTAGCTTGTTATGTTCCATTTTTTTACAAAACTGTTCAAATCAATTCAGATAAGCTAACCGGGTAAAAAGGAACAAATTTAATTAACAGAGAAATATTTACAGAGAAGAAATATGTTGCCAATATAACTTCCAACCTTCTAGTGTTCTAGTACAATCGATCAATTCGCTAAATATTTTAAAATCTTGCACTTCTGGAAGATTAAATTTTTTTTGAAGCCCAAATATATCCTACAAGCAACACTGATTGACAAACATCCTAACTTTTCACCTTGTTATACTCAAACTTAATATTTCAGTGCAAATTTTCCCATGATAATTTCCATAAATAAATTTTGTAGTTTTTAACAGCAAGCCCATACTACTAATAACTGAATTTATAAATTTTAGAGCAATTTTCAATAAAATAGCAATCATAATTAAGTAGGCATGTGAATTCTCTCAAATACAGAGATTCAAATTTGATTGATTTGG
The DNA here is from genome assembly GCA_034693345.1 of Entomobrya multifasciata. Lineage (NCBI taxonomy): Eukaryota > Metazoa > Arthropoda > Collembola > Entomobryomorpha > Entomobryidae > Entomobrya > Entomobrya multifasciata. Next base: position 2,104 of record JAQFXM010006677.1, on the reverse strand, counting down.
TACAAACAAATGGTAATGTTTATTAAAAAAATTCAACCATTTATCACAATTACAAGTGTGTGATATAAGTTTGTTACATTTCCAAAATCTTTAAGAAAAAATTAAATGTAGGTAGATTTTTTGGTATATTTTACAAGGAAAAATTTTAAACTATAAATTGTTTTTTTAGGAAGACGAGATGATGCTGCTATGATTTTTATAATAATCAATACTGATTCCAGCATTCAACAGCAAAGCCAAGTCATTTTATTTTTCTCAGCTAATTCTCTCATTCATACAATCTTCCTTTTTTAAGACACAAGCTTCTCTCACTGTGTCCACACATTGCACAGCAGAGGCGGAGACGTTTTCTGTTTGAAAGAGATCAGGAATATTATTGATTTTTAAAAAAACACAAATTTTTTAAAATAGATAATTTTTGTTCAACACGAGATGGATTCGTAAGTTATCACAAAAAGGAGAGGTAAGATAAAAGATTACACATAAGAGAGACAACAGCAAATTCAAATCGTTATAAATTTTCTTGCTCGGAAAATTTGAATCCACCGATGTGGTATACAGTCTTAACATTTTAATTGTTACAGTAAAATACCTTTTACCGGGAGCTGAACCAAGAACAACTTTTTATGTTCTTTTGGCTTTGTAATGTGAGGTGGAACGTATGGATACTGAGGTGGCTCAAAGTTGGGTCGCCACCAATTACCAATTGTGTCTTCAACAACCCATTCCTGGGCCACGCCATCCTGTCGACCTAAAGTCTGTGAAAAACCGCACAAAACACGAAAAAAACACACATTAAAAATATAACCTTTCTTCTTCACAAAATTACAACAGTTAAATTTTTAATACAAGACTAATTAAAAAGTTACCTCAGTCATTAAACGCTTTAACCCGTCGATTTCGTCCTCACCAGGATTCAGTTCTCCGCCAGGGCTGTAAAATTAACAAATAAAAACACAATTAACATTTAAAACCTTGACAGATTACGTACATGCTATACATTAAAATATTTAACTATCTCAAATTTAATTACAGTTTGAAAAATGTAGTTCCAAGCTGCAACAGGAGAACGTGAGGTAGTCCATGCTCGTGCACAAGAAGTACCCCTTCCACACTTCGTCGCATTCCAATCTTTTCAAATTCGTCCCTCATTCTCTGGAATCTTGCTGGAACCGAGGGGTCACGTTCGTAAAGGGGGTCCTTTGTACCGAAAGTGTAATTAGACAAGGGATACCTGCAAAATAACCACCGTGTTAATTACTAATAAATCTAAATTTATGCGTAATTTATATTTTAATGGGATAATTATAATTGAGCAACTTACAAATGAATAGTCCTATTAAGATTGTATTGTGAGGTTGTTGATGAAGGTCCATTAGACTGGGGCTTGGCATTCGTGCTGTTACTTGTGGGGGGTGCTACCCCTTGGGGCCAACCAGTTCTCCTTACAACTCCAGCCATTTCACTGATTTCTCCAATAAATTTGTACACTAGAAAAACCACAACAAACTACACAAAAATCTAACCTAACCAAACCACCTATTTAACTACTGACTTTAACACTAACAAAGACAATTAAAAATCTTATGCACAATTAAATTAAGTTTTTTTTAATTCGAAGCTTGTTTTGATTTTTAATGTATTTAGGATGGATGATAGGAGCATTTGATATTTTTTTTACTGCACCCTCACCCGTCAGTCAAGTCAGTGTACTGTGCCGTGTTGAGAGGAATACATGGAGAGTGCATTGGAAAAAAAATAAAAGCTTCGTCGCCGCGGCTCAGCTAGCAAAGCAGCGGAGCAAGCCGAGCTTCCTCCACATCCTCAGCCACAAAAAAAACAAGAGTTCCCATTTATTGGGGGATTGTGAGACTAGGTAAAATTAGTATACTTCGTGTGTGGTCCAAGTCCTCTTTATTCATTTGAAGACCCCACAAAGTCACACAACAAAGTAAAGTTGACAAACTTTCATGTATGCAAAATATGAGGATGGATTGATGATCATCATTCATTCATGGGCTGCATCTGCACTGCACTGCACTAAAAGCTTATCATGAATTACAGTGTGACCAGTGACCAGTCAAGTGATATGACTTGAATTTAA
>JAQFXM010006676.1:0-12873 GCA_034693345.1 Entomobrya multifasciata | reverse complement strand
CTGAAATTTTTTGAAGGTTTCAGAAACAAAAGTTTCAGGTCAGTGTGAATGTGAAACTCTTGAGTTTCGTATATTTTGGTTTCTGAAACTGTAGTTTCATGCTCAGTGTGGCTGAGCCTTTAATGTTTGACGTTGATAAAAGAGGTATCTTTTCTAAAGTCAAACGTCGTGAGTGGTGGGGAAGTTATAACTTGATTTGAAAATACCCTTTTAAGCTAGAACTTTTATTATATGTCTAAGGTTTGTTCTGTTAAATTATTACCTATGTAAGGGTCTCCTCCAAGAACTTTAAAGGATGAAATCCTCCAGGTAAAATTTAGCTTGGCATTCGGAATATTTTCTTGTGTAAATTCAACAGATGTTAAAAGTTGGATTTACCAAGCGGTTGGGATAGCAAAAAAAAAGAGTGAAGGAAACAAATGGAAGGTTTCTGCACTTCACAGAGTTTTCCGCATATAATGAGGCGTCATCAAATCTCTTGACCTGAAAGAGTGAAGGCGAATGAGCTTAATTAGGTTAAAGTAGCCTAAATATAAACCACAACTTCATTGTCTTTATACTGTTTGCTGCTAGGAAAACTATTTCACATATAAGTTAATAACACATTGGTTACAACAAGAAATCTATGAAACATTGTTTTGAAACACATTTTTTGGAAATTCTTTTTATTTAACTCAAACTGCTTGGAAAACATTTATTAAAGCTTTGGTTCTGTTTGCCTAACACTGCGAAACAACATCATAAAACGAAAATACTGATTTATTTCTACGAATCTTGTAAAAAACATTACAAAATAGTTTTCGAAAATCAACTTTCTAATCAACCAGTTTTATTTTGAAATGCTTTCGAGAAATGTAACACTGAAACTGATTCTTGTAACAACAGCAATGCTGAATTCTAAAGGTATAAGGTAATCAATAATAATTTCCAGTTAGAATTTTCTCATTTTTCCTTATTAATGGATCACTTAACGACAGTATAGTAAAATAATAGAAATTTCACACAAGATGGATTTTTTCAAAATTAAATAGATTTACTTGGTGTATTTTTATAAGTAGTACTGATTTCAAACCAAAACTATGTCTAGTGAAGGAAGGACTTTTTACAACTGTGATAGCAGCTACTGATATCTTTACAAAGTATTTACGAAACCGACAAGTTTTCTTGAGAAGCAGGCTCATTTAAAATGGCAACTGATTTTCCAACTGACTCTTCACAAAAATGCTAACCTATTCTACAGCTGTAGTAAAAATATAAACTTATAACTCGGTACACCGTATTTGGGCTGTATTCTTATACTGATATACCAAATTGACTAGCTTTGGAAGAGTGTACTTTCAACTTTAAATGCAGCTTTCATACGACACAAGCTATCCATATAAAAATTCATCTGTTTATAAGCGCAAATCACTGAAACTTGTCGAGCTGTTATGATATCTGATAGATACGTACTATTTGCACTTCAGTAGAGTTATGGTTTAAATTTGATACAGATACATATATACATAAGTAACAGCTCGACAAGTTTAGTGATTGGCGTTTATAAACAGATGAATTTGTAGATGGATATCCTGTGTCGTGTGAAAGCTGCATTTATGCAGCTACTGCTGTTATCTGCTGGCCTATTTGTACACATTCAAACTTAGAACGCTGTTTGGTATCGAGTGTTCAACATTTGTAGCAACAGTGCCGCTTTGGGTTTTGAAAATGCAGATATTTATGTGACTTGATAGTGCTTGTTTTCGATTATCTCCCGTATTAAATGTATACTTTCGTAACATTTCTTTGTACTGTAATCATGGGTAAAATTCATTTAGAATTTTGTATGAGAAGAATTGTATGTTACGGGTATTATTTTAAGAAGTGTAATTATTTGCATTGGTAGTGTCTTCAAATTCAATGATATAAGCTGAAATTTAAAAAGGAATTCCTTTATGATTTAGTAAGCGTATCCAAGCATGACTGATCCGATGTTACCGGAATTCAGCAAATGCATTGTAGTTAGAGATGCTACACGATAAATGTAAGCTTATATTTCTTATACCGAATGTAAAAGACCGTCCACTCAAAATGAAAGTTTTTTTGGTAGTACCGTATACAATATATGGTACATATGATATCAAGGAAAAATCATTCTTTAAAATATTACACCGGGTTATGGTGTAAATAGTTAAAAGCGGCCGTTTGGTTGAGTTTGGTTCCTCCTTTTATTTTGAGTAATAAGTAATGCTTTAACTAAGACGATGATCCCAAATTTATTGTTTATCGGGTAAGTCTTGCTATTTACCAAAGATTTTTAAAAGTGTGGCTATAATATCACTTATAACAAGATTTAATTTATGAAAATTATGCATTATGATTTCGAAGTCTTTTTCATAATAAAATTAAAGTGTTTACGCAATTCTGGGATTTTTTCTATAACCATTTTTTATTTCAAGATAAATGTGCATCTAAACACAACACACGAATCTAACAATATTATTTTTGTACACAAGCATATAAAAGTATACAGTCATTTAAAAGTCAATAAATAGCCTATTGATATTGTTTAAAATATTTATTATCTGACATTACGAATTCCATTCCATCCAATTTCTACCCATCCTCCGCCCTGCATTGTAAGACATGATAAATCGTATTCTACTTCTAGTAGCTAGTTAAAATATGAGAGACGTTTGGTATACAATGTACAAATAAAAATAAGTGTAATGTTTTCATAGACGGAGTTTACACGCATTTATGTAGATATTTCATGCTATAAATTCTTAACCTATGAATATACGTGAATGTATAACTACAGAACGAAAAATTGAAAGAAGTATGAGAAAATATTACAAAACTCGACAATGGGCTGTTCACAGATCACTTCCTTCGTGCATAAGCTATTCCAATAAGATTCTCAACTTGGCCGAGTTATGCAGAGGAAATCAACTGCATAAAAATGCAATGGGTGACCTTAACTCAAATTGGGTTGCATAAAAAATTTGCCTGTTTATTGTTTGAAGCAATGTCGTATTTAGGTATATATGCGTATATATGAATAAGCACGCATTACCTTATATGTATCAAGGTCATTTGGTGCATGTGTACTTCAAAAACAAATCTCAAATGATGATGGGTAAGTAAATGCATGCTCTAAATTCTACAGTTATCGCGTTACGCATATTACTAAAAGGTTGCATAATCCTAAATTTAGTTTTTTTCTGCGTTTCAATAGGATAAATTATAAAATATTTAGGTGCTACTATATTCCCCAAAAGAGTTCATAAGCTTCAAAAAACATTAAATAAAATTAACGTTTTCCCAATTGTACAACTCATAATCGTAATAGGCGAGATGATCACTTCAATCCTGTCCGTGTATTATACATATTGATTGTAGTTAAGGTTAGTCTTGACTATAATTGGTTAAATTTAAATTTAACCAATTTGCAAAATTTTCCTAAACTAATCTGTGCATTACATTAAACTTTTTTCATTCTCTAAAATGGATTTTTTTGCAATTTCTAACGATTGATCCGAAATATAGACTTATATATATTAAACCAGAGGAAGTCACTAATTTACAATATGTATACAGTATGCTTGAGTACAACAGAAGCAGATTGAGGTTTTATTTTAGCTGACAAGATATCATTATGATCCAATTTGTTTTCTTCCAAAATACATTTAGTTAATATAAAATTATTTATTTCAAGATAAGGTTGGTAACTGGAAAACCAAACTACAAAATGGGACTGTTCACGCTAACCAGAACGACGGTAATGATTCCCTAAATAAATATTATGAAGTTAACAACCTAATCAACTACGAATGTTATTAAAATAAATACGACTTACCTTTAGAAATGGCAACGTCCAACAAGCCAAATAAACTAAAAACTTCCTGTGATGTTCAAGATGTTATTATAAAATGGTGGTCAATTAGAGATGAGTAAATATAACAAAAATTCGACGATATTAAGAAATCGTCTATTTTTTCTTAGCTTACCGAGATTGAAACAAGATTACGTTTTGAATTTTTTGGAGAAACAGAATTATTTATTTCATTTATTAAAACTTAAAATTACAATATCATTTTTAGGTGCATTCTACAAATTTAAGTTCTTTTGAACAGAAGTATTTAGGAATAAATGCTCATTGTTTATTATAACACATAAAATCATATTTGCGTTAAAAATTATTACATAAATAGCAACGCGTTACATTATCTTACATGAATATAATTTCTGTTTAAAACAAAAAGCTTTAAATTATTTTGTAGTAATAACAATCGCAAATATATTTGTTTTATTATATTACGTAAAATATTAACTTAAACGGTTTGCGGTTTAAATTATTGATTGAAATAATACTACATTTATGTAAACATATTTATGTGCAGTAATAAATTGAAAATAACAAACAGTTTTTGCAGTCAAGTTTTTAATTCCAACTTAATTCTACTGCAGCTGCTAAAATTGCAAAAACTTTGCCTGTTTTTGGTTTAAAGCAAATTTAAAAGCGAATGATTCTGGAATATTAATAAACAGTTATTAATCATGTTTAAACTGATAACTTGATTTAATCGAAGATTCATAATCACAAACGATAATTAATTTAGTTAACTCTTATGTTTTAACTGTCTTTGCTCTATCCCACGCGTTCATACATTTTATCACGTTACTACGTTATTTATAGGTTTATATGGGTACAGAAGCACTCTCCTTAATTTTGACAAGAGCTGGCCAGAAAATAATTACATTTTACAAGCTGTGCCCAATCTTTAGAATAGTATGCTCTCTTTGCAAATCGGACAGTATATTATACTGAAACATAAGCTTCAGTTTCTATTTAATAAGGTAGCTGAACCATTTACATATGCCTGAAAATTATATCGAATTTAATCAAAGCTACAGTAAGGATATTGTCGATTCAATTGATAACGATTTCAATAAAATGCCTGAGATTATTCTAAAAGGGATCTGACTCATAGGGAAAGATCGCCCAATTTATAAAATATCATCTTTCTCCCAACTTTTCTAACACGTTGCGACTCCAGTTTACTTTTAGTCCTTTTCGACAAAAACTGAGCCTATCGAGTATCACCACAGTATATTGATTTTACAATTTAATTAAATAACTCATTTTTACCTGAAATGAGCTTTAATTTAGAACTATTTGTGCATTTGTTCAAACGTTAAAATGATTTTGAAACAATAATGACTAGTATGTACTTTAGGCGTTATGACTCATAGAGTTGAACAATATATTTGCAGCCTCAATTGACAACGTGGTTTATCCCGTAAAGGATTCTGACTGCAAAATCGGTTCCTATGGAATCTGTAAAGTTGATATAGGGTCCCCAGCTCTAAGTACTGAATTCATTCATACAGTGGCACAATCGGGGTGTTTAGAGGACATTAAATGTTCATGCTCATTTAGTGGCTCAAGGAGCAAGAATCTAATAATTACTAGAATTGATCCTTTTATTTATGTCACAAATGCGGTTAACATAACCGTTATATGCGCTAAAAAATCTTACGTACATAACAAAATATAGATTACATATATGTAAATATAGTTATACGTAGATTGATTATTAAATGAAAGCGCTGCCATTACGTTATGACATTGCTCAATTGTTTTCGTAGACATTATGTTTAGGTTTTCTTATGAATGCAAACAACAACTAAATCCCTGAAAGATGATGAAAACATATGGTTACTTTTTCAATATGTGTTATGATTTAACATAATAGGATACTAATAAGTTGCTTATCAACCCTAAAAAATAATACACTTAATACCGTGTTTGAAACATTGATTTCTAGATTTGTATATAATTATTTAATGTACGATAGTTCAACCAGCACAATTTACAATAAAAACGGTGAAAACCTTTCCTTGTGAATTTTTAAAGGTGCCACATCTTCTACATGCAAAACCTGCTTTTTTCCTTAAAACACGAAAACAAACATTTACGCAAATACATAATACGTTCCGAAAATCAATTGCTAGCAAACTAAATGCAATAAAAATCCAACAAGGATGAAAAACAAGATGAGATTTAGCAAAAGCTCAGGGTGTCCTAGCTTTGCATTTGCCTTCCCTTAGAAAATATTCAAATTTGGTTTGTGAACAAGTTTTTACGTTCCTACAATGTACTCAGAGTATTCGGTTTGACCTAATTTTTCAAGTGGGTTTCAACCCAATTACATCATTTATAAATTTTGTATTATTAACATAGAAATGATATAAAATCAAGATTTTTTAATATCAGAAAATATGATATATTCGTTCATTTTAAAAATAAAACCAGTTTTTGTGCATTAATTATTTTCTCGAATATATTTCCGAGACATTCAGCTCTATGTCAAAATGATAAATGGAAGTTTTCAACCGCAAAACCAAGAAACTCATTTGGAGTCTTTACAATTGGAACGAAATTTTCCTGAAATATGTTGGGTTAAACTCTATTATTTCCATTTAACTTTCGGTGTAGTTCATATTGATGTTTAAAAAATATCCAGTACGCCTAAAATATAACACTAGTCATGAACTTCTTCGCCTTGTTTACGGTCAAAGTATTTTATTTCTTTCGGAATATTTGAACGCAAACTGTAACTTTATAACAGTTTTGATTTCAAAGAAAACAAACAATTGAAACAATACAAAATATCCAAGTACAGTTTCTATCTGTTGAATGAAAGAATACATGACATGTCAGATAAAGTAGCGATGACATATAGTTTTTGACCACTGGTGACACCGTTGGTCAGATTTGACCCGTGGTGCGTCGACAAAAAAATGATCTACTTAGTTTGATATTTCAAAAATGTCATCATACCACTTATTTAATGGGGCGAAACCTCTAGTCCCACTAGAAAACCTCATAACCCTACACTTAGACATAGTGCTGGAACTTCAGCTGAAAGAACTAGAAGCCGCCCGACATAAAGCTGTCAGACGGACTGAATTACAGCGAGAAAAATCAAAACTCAGGTACGATTCACATTACCGTGCCCAAAATATTCTGTCGATGATAGTGTTAGTGAAGTGTATTTACATCAAGACAAACAGCTGACGTTTCACCAAACACACAATTTGTCGATACAAGTACTACAGTTTGTTTAGGAATCTGCAATATGTTATATGTTTGAACATAGAAACAATGTTATATTTCCATTTAAATTAGAATCTACAAAACGTTATATCTTTCATAAACCTATGCACTTAATTTTAGAAATTAAGAATAACAATCGCTAAAGTTTAATCCAAAAAGTCAAATTATTCTTCAAAGTCCATGGCGTTTAAAAATAAACTTAACAAGAGGCGTATCAACGACAAGTCATAGATATACACTTATTATCAATGCAAATTTTGCATGCTGCGGTTGTGTGGAATTGAATACAAAAAATAGAATAAATTCTCTAAATGCAATTATGTGTCCAAATTGAAGGCAATACATTTGCCTTCAAACTGTTGTTTAAAACTATAACCCAACCAATAACAAACATAATAAAAGGATTTTTTCAATATTTCAAAAACCGATAAAATTCCACAGAACTTTTCCTTGTAAGGAAAAAATGAATAATATTGTTTTAGCGAGCAATTGTGCGGAATGTTGAAAACTAATTCATTAGTTTAATAACAAAGTTTCTTTTAAATATTTCATATCAGTATGAGCTTTTCAGAATAAATCTAAACTAAAAATTATTTTGGTTAAGAATTGAAATTGATTGTGCTTCCTTTTTAAACATAATATATCATTAGCCTTTAACTGATTATATTTGTAAATTTGGTTCCCCAAGATACATTTTCAAGAACTATTTTCTTGGAACACACGTATCCATTTTCGTTGCCACTACAATATGTTACAAAATGCCATTTCTAAGATGTTGTGGTAGCCGTGATTATCGACAAATATCGATTCTCCTTGGACAAATTTAAATGCAGTTAAGATTGATTCTATTAATTTTTACATTTGCTTTGCATACTTGTAATACCATGACCATCTTTACACGATAACATTGCAATGTGTGTGCTTGTGTGCAGTTGCTTAGTTAAACCATGAAGTAATGAAACATCAGTACTTCGATGCACATACTTCTGTTAATTTGATTATTAAATAAAAGCGTTGCCATTTCATTATGCCATTGCTCAATTGTTTTCTTAGATATTTTGTTGATGTTTTCCTATGAATTTAAACAACAATTAAATCTCTGAACGACATTGAAAACATATGGTTACTTAATTTTTTCTATGTGTGTTATGATTTAACATAGTAGTATATTAGCAAGTTGCTTATCAAACCGAAAAAATAATCCACTTCATACCTCGTTTGAAACATTAATATCTGGATTTGTATATGCTAATTTAATGTACGATAGTTCAACCAGCACAATTTAAAATAAAAAAAGTGAATTTCTTTCCTTGTGAATTTTAAAGGTGCCACATCTTGTAACTACTCAACCTACTTTTTGTCTTAAAATACGAAAACGACAAATAACATTTACACAAATTACAATGAAAAAGGAAAACAAAATGAGGGATGATTGACATTTGTTCAAATAGAAACCCAAAACAATCGACCCTTTGAAGTAATATTAGAAGTTGGTGATAACGATGAAAGAAGTTAGAGCTTTTTACACTTGTGCATATGGACAATTGAAATGAATGGATTGAGTAAAGGTACCTTGTGCGTTTGAGTTTTTACCATACATTTTACTTATCCTTCACATAAATGCACATACCAAAATACAGCAGAAAAAAAATTAACAAGGTGCTCTTTTTTCAATATATACAATTCAATTGTGGATTTGCGCAAGTGTAAAAATTCTAACTTCTTTCATTAACTTTTCATGCAGATTTCATCTTATCATTTCTAACAATCAAATATCAAATATGGCTTTGCCCAAAACGGTCATATGATTGAAACCTACACTTACGATTTATAATAATGTTATGATTTGGACTACATCTTAAACGAGATTTAACAATTTAAGCATTAAGTTTCATATCGTATTGAAAACAGAAGCCTTGCTCTCAGTTAAACTGAAAAAATACTTAGTCACCATAAAGTTAACTACATTTCATTTCTTGGATAAGGTTAAAATTGAATAATAGTGGTTAGGACGACAATACCTTTTAGAGCAACAATGACATGCTTTGAGCTTGCAATTTAAATTCCATAAGTGGTATTAATTATTTTTACGTCCAATGTTCTCAGTAAATTTGTAATGGTTTAGTAATTTTGGGGTGACGTAAAGGTGTTCTAAATTGAACAGTTCTAACGAAAATTATTCTAATTGAAATGTTCTAAAATTGAAATATTCTAAAGGCGAATTATTCTAAAAAAATTTATTCTAAAAATAAGTGAAATAGTCTAAACAAGAAATATTCTAAAAACAAATTCTAAAATAGTAAATTACTCTAAATGCAGATATGGTTTGTGTCATGGACAGAAAGTTGGCCAGGTTTGGTTAAGTTTAATACTTTTTTATACTTTAGAAGTCATAAATTATCAGGTCATCAATTTTAATGTAATCATAAACATAACATATTTTGAACTTAGACAAAAAACTCGATTTACATATACTCTAAAATTTTGTGAAAAATTAGAACTTTTATTTTTAGAGTATTTGATGTATTTTTTTAGACTTTATCTTTTAGAACATTTCTCGTTTAGACTATTTCACTTATTGCTTTAGAATAACTGTTTTAGAGCTTCTATATTTAGAATAATTCTCACTTAGACGATTTTAATTAGAACACCTTTACTAGACCCGTAATTTTGATAAGAATTGATATTGGTAGTCTGAAATACATACATGCGTATTGAAACGATCTTAAAGACACCAGGATACCAAATGAAGAGTGACAACAAAATAAAATAAAAACTAGTTTTTGGAAATTAAACTAACCAGGTTGACGTAAGAAATTTTACAATATCAGTTTTTTGTGGTATATAACAGATAATTAAAAACTGAATGTTATGTGATACCGTGTTAATAAATGATGTCTGGTATTATTCAAATGGTCTTTTTTACCGATTGCTTTGACAAAGCTTTGCATTGAAGCTGTTTTTAAACGAATAATTTCCTTGGGCAATATTTTAATGTATTTTTTGTAAATTTCTGGAGTAAAGGTAGGAAGTTTTTTAATTGCGATCAGTTTCAAAAACGACGTGGCTGAAGCAATAAGTTGAGCTAAATTCATGCAGCTATTGGTTTCCATCAATATAGTACGCAATTTACAGAATGTCTACTATAAAAATGAAATTAATTGCAAACTACTTTATTCAGTTTTCACAGTACAATCATTCAAGTAATTATTTTACTACTGACAAGGAACACTACCCAAGTGTGAGTTGCATAGAACAAAACGAAATGTCGATTCTAGAACAATCTTTTGCGTAGATTTAGATTCCGAAGACATTTTGCTGTACAAATAATATCCAGGTTTTACTTCATCGTTGAAATTATTCTTCTTTAGTTTTTCGAACTGTTACATGCATGAAATAAGAATTGTTGGTCGTAAATAGGCTAGGTCGTTTCTGGGGATAAATTGTAATCAACAAGCCAATATGGAATTACCACCGAAAGTCTATTTGGCTCCAATATATAAATTATGATGAAAATCTATACGGTACCGGTGTATGCTAAGTAACCATGGAACAACTAAATGTTGTTTTTACAGCAAAATCTCTTCGGAATCTTAATCTTCGCTAAAAATTGTCCTAGAATCGACATTTCGTTTTGTTCTATGCAACTCACACTTAGGTAGTGTTTCTTGTGAGTTCAAACTTTCAAAAGTATTCTGAACTCGAAAAGTAGTTAGGTTTTATGAAAAGCACGACTAACATAAAGGTACCTATCATTTAAATGATTTGTTCTGTAAGGAAAATATTTTTAAATGTTTTTGATAATATGAATTACTAAACCACCTTGTAAAGATCCTCGGTTATGAATTTTATATTTCGCTTTGCAGTTTAATTAATACGACGACTTGACACCAGATTAAAAAATGTTTCTCATTATAACGTTTAAAAACATGTTCCAAGTTGCATAAGTCATCATTGAAACTTAAGTACATCAATTAATCCTCGGTTTTACCACGTATGAATCAAGTAAAATACTATTTTTTTAAAGACTTGAAAGAGTAGTGTTATTTCAAAACCTGCTTGAAGGCTTCCTTAATACAATTGTCATTCACAAATATCAGATCAATCCAGAAAATTTACACGAAGAAGAAATCCCGGTTAAATCTTTACAAATATTTTGCTTTCCGAAACTGATGTAGTACATATTACAGCAATTTGTATTTAGTTAGTATTTTTGCCTGAATTTAGTTGTATTTATTAGAAGAACACCGAAACTTCTACTATTACTGCCCAAGTAGAGAAAACGATAAATTAATTTCCAAACAATACAGATGAAATAATGCCTTTTCAACAAACGACTACGAATATGTTTTGTTTCACTTATTTGTACTATGTTAAATAATTATAAAGATAGTGGCAATTTTTTATTAATTTTACTAAAAACTATAAACCAAACATAGCCCAAAGTTTTGTGTCAGTTAGGAAATTGGTATTCTGCTATTTAAAACATTGTTAAAACACTATACCGCCTATTATGGTGAAGAATTTTTCCCTGAATAAAATCTTCAGGACAAAAACTTACGACATAATACTAATACTCCGATGACATTTTGACGACAGTTCAGTGCCTATGCAGGTTGCACTTTTTGTTTGCAAAAACTCAACTAATTAAATGAGTATTAATTTGAGGATCGTAAAATTCCGTTGCGAGCCTGTGCAAGTTGCACTTTTTATTTACAAAAAATCAACCAATTAAATAAGTTATACGGAAGGATTGACAAAACGAGTTCACTGCAGATGCATCGAAAACAATAAAAACATTATTATTTCTTTAAAATGTGTTATGATTTAATATTTTACTATCATAATTATAAAGTAAACGCGAAAACCGTAGTAATAACAGGTTATTTATCAAGCCGAACAAATGACTAAATTGATGTTTATTTGAAAAATTCATCTGTATGTTCAGGCTTTCAGTATAATCAGCTGAGTAAATGTTTTACCGATAAAGTCGGAACTTTCAAAAGTTTCTGTACCAGCAAAAATTTAGGTTTTATGAAAAGCAACAAAAATGCAAAACCACTGTAAATTTCTTTAATTGTGAAGCGCTGAAACCGGTTTTAAGTGTTTCGGACTATTTTTTTCACAATTTTTATAAATTGCTAAACTGTCCTAGGAAGATCAACGGTTATGAAATCAATACTTCACTTTACATGTTAAACATTGCGATGACCTTGCATCAGAGTAAGAACGATTTCTGATTGTAACTTTTATCATAATAAGAACATAATTTTACAATACAACTTCCAACGATTTAATTGAAAACAAAAACATTCACCTCACCTGTTTAAATTGAAAAACAGCTTACGACTTATGTAGCTCATCCTTAAATTTCATTCCATGTAAAATTCGTCGTAAAAATTAATTTAAGGGCAATATTTTTTACTTTGGCATAACAATAAGCTATGTGAGGTCCTGGACCATTAATAAATAATACACAGCTCACCGCAAGCATAGTGGATTAAGTTTGAAAATAAATAGTAAACCACCGACGGCAAAGGGGAATCGTATGAGTTGACTTTAACAATGAAGCAAAACGTGATTAAAGAGAATTAAAAAAATTAAACAAAAATGTCTTCAGAAAACATTTTTCATAAGAAATAATACAAAAAGGAACACTTACAATGCTAATTTCTGTTTAGTGAGGATTTTTCATGTCATCCAGACATGCATCTTTTAACAAATATTCTTCAATATAAATGCAAGAAGTCATTGTGTAATTAGTAATAGAC
>JAQFXM010006675.1:0-12879 GCA_034693345.1 Entomobrya multifasciata | reverse complement strand
TACTCTAACAACTGCTAGAAGAGCTAGCTAACTAAAACTAGAGGACGTCTATAAAATATAGTACCAGCATCACCATCACTGTAAAATAGACTTAATACCACACAAAACACCAATTTTTACAACACGAAAAAATATGCTAAAAATATTATTACACTGGTTTGTAAATCTACGATAACTCCTTATTGCTGATGTGTGTGTAAAGTGTGCACTAAATAATCAAGTTTCAAAAAAGGAACATTTCACCGTAACACGTTCATCATCACATTTATTACCTAGTTCCACTATATATTTTAAAGAACAAGAAGAAAAGCTCAGCCTTCCTTTTTTTCTTCCAGCAAAAGTCTTATACTAATCAGTTCAAAAAAAGTGCATTATATTTAATTAAGGTAGCTGTTTTTATAATTATTTCGTTTTTACTCTCTTTCCATTTCTCTATCTTTAACTTTGAAACAAAAATTCATTCTGCCATTTTAAGCATTTTGTAAGACAACCCATTTCGATTGTTAGAAAGAAGTAAAAAATCATACGCTGTGATTTGTTCGTGAAACCTTTATAGCTTTTTTCGTGTTTCAAACAACCTTTTTTACTACCAGCTCCTCTCTTGCTAAATTTTACAGAAATAAAAAGTATCAAAAGAAAGCTTTAAACAGCTCGTCTCTGTTTTTTGTGCTTTAAAAAAAAGTTTCTCCATTTCGTTTTCTAGTTTATTTTGGAGTGAATGGCAGTGGGTGTTATATTTTTTACGCAGCTGGCCTGGCATTCAAGAGAGTTTTTAGTCTTATTATAGTGCCTTGTTTTTTGTATGTGACGAAGAAAAAATAATAGAAAACATTCTGTTCTTGTTCTTCAAGTTAAAAAAACAATTGACTACCAAGAAAACTCAGGAAAAACCACCTTGTTGCCTTGTTTCTCCATTCCTCCGGTGCGGTGCATGGTTGACGGTATAGTCGGCGCATTTCGGTTCTTCCGTCGTTTTTTCTAAGAGAGCGAGATACACAAGAGAAACCTTGCATACTACCCAGGTTTGATAAAGCACCCTTTATTACCCAGCATTTGACATAAAATATCTTTAGACGTATTTTGTTTCCCGTCTGGTACAAAAGGGAATCTGTCATTTTTTATTTCATCGTAAAAGAGTGTGGTCAATGCGTAGTCAATGTGGTCAACCCTCGGGAAATACATTGTAACTTTTTAGAAGTCATTCAAAAGACAAAAAGTATTTCCAGTTTTGCACATTGAAAAAAAAAGATTTATAGTTTAAACATAAAATTAATGCCTTTTTTCTTCTTAATATTCACAGTTTAATATACACCTATAAAAATATGGGTTTAATTGCTTTCATTGATAACGTAATTACATATTGTATTTGTCGTTTTGTTACCCATTTTTGCATCAAAGTATAAAAGATACATAAAAGGAAGGTATTATTACAAAGAGATCTTTTACAAAAGTTTATGTCTTTTCTAATCAACAGATTTTGTTTTCATGTTAAGTTTTTTCTGTTTAAATTAGTCAACGATAACTTTTCTCCTAAGAAATTATTTTATTGGTTTGGTTAAATGTCAATATATACATATGCATGTTTGAAAACACAAGCGGGTGAAAGTTCAGTTCAATTCTAACTAGTTTACGGAGAAAAGTGTCTTGTTACACTAAATTGATTAGCTATTTTATTTACAAGTAGAGATTCATTAGTTTGTTTTATGTTTTAATACGTTGGAGCTGGAGGAGTAATGTATTAAAAACAAGTGTGTAAATATTTTGTTACTGGTGTTGTTTTTACAGCTTTTTCTTGGGTCGTTCGTGAGACAACTTAATTGTGTGCCCCTCAGCTCAGCAATCAACTTCCTATTTTAAGGGAAGTTGTCCTCGTCGTTGGAATCTAATTATGAGCTCAAGATTTTGTGTCATCTTTAACAACGAAGTATAAATATGTTTTAATTGAAAGAGTCAACATTTCGTCAACATCATGGAGTGAGGAAGAGGGGGAAAAAGTGAAAAGGAAAAATGGTTGTGGGATTATAAGAAATTACAAGTACAATGGTGCCTAGTTAACTTAAATCAAATACAAGAATGTAGAACAATCTAAAAATCTTCGATAATCTCTTCGCGTGTCGTCTGTACTTCCATCTTTCTTCGACTTTTGTGAAAAAATCATTTCACAAGAAGTACTCCAACAATCATCATCAAATATACACATCATCACATCACTACAGAAAATAATCATTTTTATTGAGATTTCTTGTTTTCTCAAGCTGCTGCTTGTCAATCAACTTAAAAGAAACATTGCCATATAACAATCCTTTTTAACACATCATCAAGTTTAGTGGAGAAGGCTTTAAATTTAACTTTTCTTTGGAAGATCTGGATCAAGTGTTAGCGTTGCTGGTGTTGGCATTTTCCAGCAGAAGCCATCTACGTCATATTTTTCTCTACCTGTGGCTTGGATAGAACATGGCACTTGTGGAAGGTGTCAAGTATGGACTGTCTTCTCAGGTTAACCAAAGTGGAAACAAACAAGTTATTTTCGTGAAATTAACCGACTCTGCTCTTAGGGCCATTGACGATTACTTAAAATCACAGGTAAGAGATTATGAATGAAATTCCTTCGGTTTAAAAATATTATTGATGGTTTTATGACTGAAACGGAAGGTTAAATAATGCACGCCTACCTCTTAAATTAACTGCGTTGCGTATGCGTACTTCACGGTTATAAATTATTGGTCTTATTTAATCAAATAGTTACATAACTATAGATTTATGAATGGCCATTTTTGAAATTCAAGCGTAATCAATGCATAGAAATGGAAATCATGTGTAATTAATAGACAATGAATGAATACTGACACATAAAAGTTTTAGGGATGTCAAAAAAAGGGTTTCGCACCACTGACCCAGACTTTCAAAAGGTTTAAGAACTACAATTCTTTTTATTTTCGTTTGAGCGAAATCAGGTCAAGTGCAGTTAACTCGTCTCATAGTTTAGTGATAATTTAGTTGGTACAAGCAGACGGGGGCGGGACAGCTAGTCTGCGGACAGATCCCTATCCTTGTCCAACAGAAAAAATCTTTAGGTGTACAAGAGTTATAGTTATAAAAAGGAAAGTAATAAACAGTTACTAAAAAACTATCCAATTCAAAGTACATCTAAGCGAAAAGTTTACGACCATTTTTAGTGTCTACTTGACATTTATGATGTTCGCTGCTCGCTAATTTAAAATCTAAAACAATGACAAACACGGTACAGACTACAATCATGCATGCGTTTACTAAAAAACGCAGAGAACGTTTATTTTTTTACGACTTAACATTTTCCGCTGGATTATTTATTAGTCACAGTAGACGAAAAAGAACACGCAAGCTTTCTCATATAATAGGACATACTATATATCTATCTAGTATAGATACTATAATAGCATCCCGGTTTCAAATGTAATGATAAGGGTAAAAAAGGCAACTTAACACCTCCCTCTGCAGAAAAAGCTATGTGGAAAAGTGTGAAGTTAAAGCCATCAAAATTACAGCAATTTTGCACATTGTACCCGCAGTTGAGCCGCAACCGACGAAGGCACGTCGTTGTTCATTTTGCCATCAAATTCACATCATTATCATTATTATTAGAATGGCCCGCGGCACTGTAACACAAATTGTGCGTCAGTAGCTACAAAAAATATATTTGAAATGCCATAAAATGCCACTAATAACGATTTTCAACGCAGTATAATTTTAACAAGCGCTTATGTACGTAAAATACTTAAAAAATACATTGTTTCACAAGCATACCCAATATTTATTTACTTTTTTATGATAATGGTTATCCGATAATTTTAACAAACAGTTGTAAAAAGTTGCTCTTAAAATGTATAGAGTATAGACATATTTATATTTATAATATGGAAAGGAGCAAATTATGTTTAAGAAAATCCGGAAGCGATGGATCATAACTGTTCATTAGCTTTTTAGCAATGTGAAAACGAGCGGTTTGAGATATTTGAGTCCACTTTGCCAAAATGAGCGTTGTCGAATGGATATTTTTATTACAAAGAAGAGTAATTTTAAAACGGTGCAAATCGTCAATAATTTGGGTTTTTGAGAGATGTAATGTGATGTAAGCAGCAAGTGAATGGCAATCTCTGATTTATTT
This sequence comes from Entomobrya multifasciata, assembly GCA_034693345.1. Classification (NCBI taxonomy): domain Eukaryota; kingdom Metazoa; phylum Arthropoda; class Collembola; order Entomobryomorpha; family Entomobryidae; genus Entomobrya; species Entomobrya multifasciata. Next base: position 8,735 of record JAQFXM010006675.1, on the reverse strand, counting down.
ACTTGTAAAAGATAAAAGATGATTACCGCGTACACTATACTATCAAATTATTCATTTTAGCTGTTAATGACAATTCTGGGACAATCATACAGTTTAATAAAAAAGTATTTCCTTACGTTGCGTTGTAAAAGATGAATTTTTTTTGAGCGACAAACATTTTAGAATAGTTGGAAAGAGAATGGCTAACTTCTTCTTCGGCTGACTGACTGATGATGATGCTAGCTATCTATGCATATTAGCAAATAAAAAAAGAAGTTGGGATGAAAGAAGCAATTTCGAAAGTTTTCTCTTGTTTCTTCAATAAAGCCATGGGATATTGGATTGAATTTATAAATACGAATGAAGGCATTTGCTGGCACACACAACTAAATGCTGTATGCACGTACGCACGTTTTAGGGTATATAGTGGAGGAGAAGAAACGTTGCAAAAACTTGTACAATTATATTTTCTATCGTTAATTTCCAATTTAATGCACTTCATTGTGATTTGATTCAGACATGCATTCTATTCATTCATAATGTGCGTACTACTCGTATTCAGCATTCGTCATTCATTCTTTTTTTATCGGATATTCAGTTCATGACTAACTAAACAAAATGCGAACAAAGTAAAGTAAAGAAGCATAACAGTACGTCATTATCACCATTATCACATATCTTCTTCAAGAAGACGATTGCATTTTATTTGCATCACTTTTTTTCTAATGCTCTCTTACTCAATTCTTATTCACATCGCATCTCTTCTGTATTCAGTTTACAATTACTGCTGTGATGATGTGACATAGAAAACTGACGGAAGTAAAATCAAAAGTTTGATTTAGTGAAATATAAGTTACGAGTATTCTAGCAATACAATATTTTTTAGAATATGTGAAATTATCATAGCACAAAATTTGTATTATAAAAGCAATCTTGATTCAAAGAAAATGTATCTCAAAGTGCTAAAAATCGGATGAAACCTTCGCATAAAAAGTTCTTCAGGTCGAGTATGGTGAAAGGAGATCATGAACCGAGTTTATGTTCCCATAAAAATACTTCTTTAAATTTAATGTAAAGATGAGGGAATCCCCACTTGATATACAAACAATGTTTGCTTTTTAAAATGTAGTATGTGCACTCATGTGAAAATGAAAGACAGTTTTTTAAACTAAAATGTCAAACAGAAGCTCGCAATTACGCATTCATTCAAGCTCATTCATAAATTCTCATTACTCATTATAATACCTTCGTAAACTCTACAATGTGATTGGTATAAGGTTGGTTTAGTTAAAGTAAAAGCTTGCTTGGTTTCGATAGTTAGTAGTCAGTAACTAGATTACCAGAAAAATTAACACTCGATGGAATGACATCACGACGTGACACGAGCGGACATTAAGATAGTGAAAATATCTTCATATTTTTTTGTGTGAGTGCCGTAATAATGGCCATTTAGGTAGTTGGACTTCGAAATGATAGATGTGTTTTTCAATACTTTTATGTAGTTTTAGGTATGTGCCAAAGCTGATCTCATGCTGAAATGAATGCCTAAAAAGTCACATTGTTCAGCAAGGCAAAATGGAAATATTTCTTTGAATATTCAAATTCTTATTTTAGTTTGTATGCAGTGAATGTATCCTATATCCCAAATAAGATTGATGTTTTTTTGTGGAGACTGAGCTTCCTTAAAAGGCCCGAGTTGCATGCTGCACTCGTACTCTAGACTTTGTAATTCCATTGATTACTATTTTTGTTGTTGGCTATTCTATAGTATCTTATTGTACAAAAAAGTCTGTAAATTGTTTCTGATCTCACATGTTTTCATCACCAATGTGCTATGTAAAAATCAATTGGATATTTCATTTTTATTTTATAGAGCAGATAGAAGTACACAATACACAGTAAAATACCAAAAGAATAAGTGTTATCATATGTATCTTAAAAATCTTTTATTTTTATGCCTTCTTTTCTATTCATGTGTTTAAGTCTGCTAAGATTAGTACTACTGTCTGCTTGCCAGCCAGCCAGTAATATTTAAAAGTTTAGATATGCAGACAAACGGAATGATAACGATGAAAGTAACACGTAAAACAAAATGAGTATCCCTACTTGTACAAGCAAATATAAAAATTGTGTGAAAAGAGTGTGTATGTGCTATATGCTGATCAAATACTGAACTGATGTATGAATTGAATTCATGTATTTTTGCATGTGCTACTAGAAAAGTATCAATGTGTAAGATTCGTAGTCACTTAGTCACCTCTCATTCTGAAAAGAATGTTTTAGAATTCTTTGAAAGCTCAAAATTGATCGTACAAAGACTAGAGATTTTGTAAGAAATAATTTAGAATTCTTGAAATAATTTGGTACTTGACAGTTCAAGTTTCGTTGATCGCATCCAAAAAAAACATTTGAATTGAATCTTATCTTTTTCACGCTTACAAATTGTGTAGGACTGTACATTTGTTTTACGTACAAGATTTCCACGTATTATTCAATTCAATAACTATTCCCATTTTTTTATATGCATAAAAGGCATTTCTGCAAGCGTATGTATTTGTTTCAGAATCAGACTAACGAACCGGACTGAGAATATGACATCGTCTGTAGTACACATGAATGGTATATGCAGCCCAGTTAAGCGTAAAATGTATATTAGCTCATTAAAATGTCATTACGGGTGGAATATTTTCTGGAACAAAATGAACTCCAGGTGACACGCGTGGGAAGTTGGTTTCCTACTAGCCTATGAAAGGGAGTTCCAAGTTCCACATCAAAAATAAGTTACATGCACATGACATATAACATCTAACTTCACGTGTTGTATAGGATGCTCTATTGCTCTAAATTAATCAGGATTCTGTCAATTCATATTTTTCTTTATAACCAAACGGTTTTTTATTCTATTGTATTTTACATTGATATACATAGGTGCATAATATGGTTGTGCAGAAAAGTACATAAAAATGTACACGTGCACGAGCGGAAGCGATAAAGTACAACAGATGAGTATATGTATGTAAATGAAAAAATAATAGTAATTGTTGATTTGGCTACTTTTATTATACAACTGAGTCAGTTGAACTGACACATACATAAAACTGTTAATCATTCGCCAGACTGGAATTTTAGACATTAGATGTTCTGAAATTGTCTAACAGTCAGAGTCAGACTACTGTCATAGATGCAATAATATGTACCTATGTAAGGGGGTTATGAAAATATGAACGCATGAAATAGTATTTTGAACTCTACTCTTTCGTAGACAACAAAAATATTTATCATCCGTTGCTTCCAATTTAATAGTTGTATGGATTACCGGTCTTCGTATGCATCAAAGTACAAAATGCATAGTACATCCAGAGTCTAGCATAAAAATAAAATTGTGGAAAGGGGACATTTATACATATACGTACGTAAAAAATTGATGTAAATTCTACAACACTACACTGATGACCTGATATAAGAAATGATCTTTTTTTAACTCGCTTTTTTTACCCCTGAATGCATGGAAGCATGGACAACAACGTGCCGTCGTGCCTTGCAAACTGCTGTTGCATGCATCGTGACCACCACTGGTTGCCTTCCCTTTTCCTATTTCAGGATGCACTCTGGCAACTAGATATTTCCCTTTTCGTATCACATGTTTCCATTTCAGTTCTCTTCACTTTTTTCAATATCAACGGAAAATAGAACAAGGTACATAAATGTATGTATCTGGAGCTCACACTTTAGCTGGAATGAACCGGCCACCATATGTCATCTATACCTCTATGATTAGCTTTTAGAAGTAAGATCAGCCTTGGTTTAGTTGAGCCTTGAGCGGTGAAAATTAGTTGCGTAACAAAGAGTTGTGCACAGGGTTCCCCAACGGAACGAAGATGAAAACCTGAGGCGGGTTTGGCATATATATTACTGGACAACAACGTGAGCAAGAAGCAGCACCCTATCTCAAACAAACAATGGCACATGCCATGATTGCATCTTCGTGGTTCTTTTCCTTTTCTTTTATTCATTCTCCCTAACGTACGTTCTCCCCTACTGGTTTATAAGGTCTGGATATGAAAGAGTACAAGGGTACTCTAACATTTTGATGTAACTTGTATCAAGCGGCTAAAAATAATTTGATTTGAAGCATAAGATAAGGGGTCGGTTGGTCGGGTGCAATGAAGTCAATAAAGGTCATCCCGAATTATCAAGAATTAGTCGTTAAAAGATTTTCATTTTGCGTAAAAAATGCACCCGTAATTTTTTAGTATTATCGTTGAATGATACTTACAATTTCCATTATTTGACAGACGAGATGCGTATATTTTTGAAACTAAAATGAAGGCGTCACTGTTCAAGGGTTGAGTTAAAAGTACTGGTGTGGAGTGACAGATAATGCAAAATTAAAATAGGCAAATTTGGATTTAATATCCAGTAAAGTCCTATCATGAAATAGTTTTATGATATGTTGAATCGTTTTACTTGCATTTTTTCTTATTCTCAGTACTTACAAAATAAATGGGCTTAGATCGTTTAGAAATTAATTAGTAGTGTTTATTTTAACTACGCCATTAATAAGATGTGAACGCTTTTTATGACAGTTACATGGAATTGAGGAAAAATTAACTTTAACTACTTTTGTTATGTACATATAGCCATGCTTTTCATTTTTCTTCTATGGTCCAGTTCCAGTACAAACATTATTTCCATTTTAAATGTAATGTAAGATGATTTGTGGCTGTGGTCTCATAGTCTCGTCAAGTACCACTCAGCAGAAGAATTGAATCAATTAAGTAGAGGAAATGCATAAGAGTTAAACAACAACTATTTTATGTACTTTTTATTGATCCTTTCAAAATGTGTTCGTACTTGACTTGGTCCAGCTCAGTACTTAATTTTGTATGTAAATTCATCATAATATGAACGTAAACGTAATATGTAGTGTACTGCTTTACCAAACACGTCTCATCAGACATTTGTAGATTTTTCTTTGTGTATTTTCTACTACAATTCATGTCATCATTATCATCATAATTTATAATCATCGTCATCGGTCAGGTTTGAAGGTCTCCCAGTTTTGTCGTTATCATATTTATGCACGTTGTTGTGCATGTGATTAGGTACATACATGTTGGAATAAATTTTCAATTTCCGGTATTTGTGAGTTTTTTCTATTGGATCATACCAGTTCGTGAATTGTTTTTAAGCTCATCTTAGATTTAAAATTTAACCTAGAATATTGGGGTAATTTTGAGCCTGCTTCTTTGGGCAGAAGATATTCAATTCATTGAATTTTTCTTTAATCGTTGCAGGCGATAAAAAATGCTCGTTTTAATCCCATTGTAAATCTTTTATATTTACAATGATTCATAAACCAGCTACATTTTTCAAAAACTTATAATAATATTTACGATCAATATTTCCCAAAAAAAACATCAATTAAAATATAAATTTGTAGAACATGCAACAAATACTAGCTGCTATTTTCATCACAACTCCCATTCCCTTCCACGTAAACTGTTGCGTTAGTTGAGTTGTAATTAGAAGGCATTGATTTGCTGATTGTCTGTAAAAACAGATGCAGTAGGAGTAACTGCACTATGCCATTAATGGTGCATGAATATGAATATTATAATAGGCTTGGCATAGATGAATGCATTGAGAGGTGGTAGACGATAATACTCATATTATGTGTAGTACTGTACGCATTACCTATCCAAAAGATTTTCTTGGCAAGTAATGTGAACGGTTAGATTCAGTAAATTGCTCGAATTGAATGTTATTTATTGCTTTTCAACGTACGTAAATGCATGAGACATTTTCAGACGAACAGGTATATCATAGTTATCTAACTACATGTTGGAGCAGAATGAGATGATATGTAAATGCAATGCATCGATTGAAGGCCACACTGTTCCCTTCACAAAGACTTGAACAAAATCGAATGACATGATATACAAAAAAGCTGTCGTACCTGGCCCTCGTCAATGGCAGGCGAGGCCACGAGAGATCATGTAACCTTATCGATGCTTTAAGAATGCAATAAAATTGTCGTTAATATCATTTAAGTACATATGAATGTTATATTTGCATATCCAATTTTGTTGTACAGGTTTTGGTTTTGATTTCATTCATTCGAGTGACCTTACAGGTCATTTTTTCTAACGTAGCTAATTTATTATTATAACGAATACTCATTATCATCGACATAATTTCTGGAGAGAAGTAGACGATGCTGAAGGACAAAAGTTGCGTATATATTTTTTTCTAAATCATTTACATTGTTAAATACTAATGTGTCAATTTTTTGTTCTTTTTTCAGAATAAGACTGGACATCGTGCAACTTTAAGGTTCCTTGGGAATGAGGGGGTAAGTACAATTTACTTTTCTTCGGCATGATTATTTTGGCTTAACAGCATTATGATCTTTAACATTTTTAATCGCAACTTTGTTTCTTTGTTCATGGCTAATTAGTATGACGTATCCGCTTTTCCTATAACAGCTTACATTTCCTGTTTCATATCACCTAACATATAAACAAATGTACATACAAGCGCACTGCACTGCCAACTAGTCAACTCATCTCTTCGTGACATATCTTAGCACGTGGTCCAACAAATAATAAGACATTTTGTTTTGTTGGCTTAAAAGTGTAATTCCAAAGCGTAGTTCTGCGGATGCCATACGTTACATTCTATTTGTCAAGTAACATCTATTTTACACTTTTATTTGTCGAAATTATAACGTTTTTGGTATTGTTCAAATTCCAATGAAAACCTTCCGTTGATATTTTTCTTCTCAAAAGGTTTGCCACTTCCGTTTCCCTTTCAGTTTCAAAATAACGTGCGCTAATAAGAGTCCCTGATGATGATGGGCTCAAAAGTGTGAATTACCTAGATATCATTGTTATTATAGTATATTACAAGTGCCTAAAGGAATGTTAGACTAGAAAGAAGTCTTTAGTCACCTACCACAGAATTGTTTGTACATTATTATGCCTCAACGTCACAATAACAAAGTGAAGGCTGTTATGATGCAAGAAAAATTCTTTAACAATCATACTTATCATTTTTATTATATGACTGAATATGAGAATAATAGTAATCACTCATTGACAGCAATAGCATTCTCCATTCTCTAACGTAAAAGGATTACCTTTTGCATTACCACGTATCTATGTAATCTTCATCTCTCTCTACTCTCTACTAAAAATGAGTTGAGTTAGTATGAGATGACGGTGTATACACATATGAGTACTAGTACAACTACTGACTGCATTGATTGTTGATACATGGTTTTACGCCACTACTGTGACTGAAATGATTTTTTACGTCTGTCTGATGTGTCTGTCTAGCAGCTTTAGGCTTTGAATTTCAAAGTGCAGTAATACACACGTAGAAGAAAGCAATTGTGTCACAGAAAAATATATAGAGACGGTGTGAATGTTATATTGAAGCAACCATGTAACAAAGACATTTGGAGCTTCCGCAATCGTATATCAAATGGTTCGGTTCCTCTGACCCAAATTCATGATGAAGGACCACATGATGATTATTTTTTTGTGAATGCAACGCAACAGAGCAAGGCAGAGCAGAGATAGTAGAAAAAACTGTTGTGGTGATATGGTGGTTAGTGTTACAGCAGAATTTAGCGTAATATAGTGTAGGAGAGGTGACGTTTTACTTTCGTTAAGTTTGATTCGTGAAGAATGAATCGGCCAGGGTAGAATGTGTAACTAGATTTCAATTTTATGTACAAAAAAGTTATTTTATTTTAAATAGTTTTTTATTCGGCAAGGACATGAATATGAATACAAGTATATATATGGTATGCTGATAAGACGATGATCATGATTATATTATGTGGTTGGTTGAGCTGGTTGTGGTCGCTGCTGCAAGAACGTGTATTTTGCAACTGATCAAAAATCTCTTTTTATAGTTGTTTGCAAATGCATTAATGCACTTTTTTAGTATTTGTGTAGTTATATTGATGTGCACGTCTCTTCGAGATTTGATGGATGATAAAATTCGATTGATGGTGAAAATCGAATCTCTAAAAAGTAATATTGAAGTTATAGCACAAAGAACCAAGACATATTTGAGAATACATCTCGCCTAAGAAGACATTGTCTGCCGACAGAATGAATATTTCAAGGATATTTTTGAATCAAATGAAAACTTATGTTTAAGTGACAGCATATGATCTGCAGTTCATATGCTGTCACTTAAACTTATGTTTAAGTGACAGCATATGAACTGCAGATCTTCACGATAATTAAGGTAATCCGTATCATTGTATTGCAGATATGATATGATATTCATGACTGATAATGAAGTTTGCCTACTCATTATATAATATGCCTGTTATTGACATCATATTACATAGATAATCTTGTCAGTACCATGCCACGTTTGATATTGTATTGAAGGTAGTGTGAGACGAGAGATTCCTAAATTTTAACACATAGTGGTAGTGAAAATATAAGTAAATTTAATTGATGAAATTAAAAATGTTGGCTAGACCCGGATATAAAATGGTTTTAACGTCCACATAGGAGAATCAGTCTACACACCTTACAGACTTACTGTGTTTTCAGTATACATAGTTAAATATTCAATTTACCTGCTTCTGTTTGGATTTGAAGTAAAATTTGAAAGTATTTTTTTCTTTAAAAGTCAAGACATCATAATAATTAGAGCCAGTAATTCTATGCAAATGCATATCCCATATAGTTTCTTCTACGAAGTAAAGCTTTGATATGCATCCGAAT